>JAXFYN010000859.1:0-87532 GCA_036172215.1 Camellia granthamiana | reverse complement strand
CGTATCGCACTGTTTTGCGCAGTTTATCACTCGCGCGGTTTTGCGCATCGCAATGTTTTGCGCAGTTTATCACTCGCGAGGTTTTGTGCATGGCACTATTTTGCGCCGTTTATCTCTCGCGTCATTTTGTGCATCGCAATGTTTTGAGCAGTTTATCACTCGCGCCGTTTTGCGCATCGCACCGTTTTGTGCAGTTTATCACTCGCGTCGTTTTGGGCATCGCACCGTTTTGCGCAGTTTATCAATCGCGCAGTTTTGCGCATCGCACTATTTTGCGCAGTTCATCTCTCGCGCCGTTTTGCACATCGCACGGTTTTGCGCAGTTTATCACTCGCGCCGTTTTCGCATCGCACGGTTTTGCCCAGTTTATCACTCGCGCTGTTTTACACATCGTACCGTTTTGCGCAGTTTAACACTCGCGCTATTTTGCGCATCGCACTGTTTTGCGCAGTTTATCACTCGCGCCGTTTTGCGCAGTTTATCACTCGTGCCGTTTTGCGCATCGCAATGTTTTGCGCAGTTTATCACTCGCACGGTTTTGCGCAATTTATCTCTCGTGCCGTTTTGCGCCTCGCACGGTTTTGCGCATCGCAATGTTTTGAGCAATTTATCACTCGCGCCATTTTGCGCATCGCACCGTTTTGCGCAGTTTATCACTCGCGCCGTTTTGCGCATCGCAATGTTTTGCGCAGTTTATCAGTCGCACGGTTTTGCGCATCGCACTGTTTTGCGCAATTTATCTCTCGTGCCGTTTTGCGCATCGCACCGTTTTGCGCAGTTTATCACTCGCGCCGTTTTGCATAGTTTATCACTCGCACGGTTTTGCGCATCGCACTGTTTTGCGCAATTTATCTCTCGTGCCGTTTTGCGTATCGCACGGCTTTGCGCATCGCAATGTTTTGAGCAATTTATCACTCGCGTCGTTTTGCGCATCGCACCGTTTTGCGCAGTTTATCACTCGCGCCGTTTTGCACATCGCACCGTTTTGCGCAGTTTAACACTCGCGCAGTTTTACGCCTCGCACTCTTTTGCGCAATTTATCACTCGCGCCATTTTTCTCGTCGCACCGTTTTGCGCTGTTTATCACTCCTGCCGTTTTCCGCATCGCACCGTTTTGCGCAGTTTAACACTCCGGCCGTTTTGGGCGTCGCACTGTTTTGCGCATTTTATCACTCGCGCCGTTTTGCGCGTCGCACTGTTTTGCGCAGTTTATCACTCGCGCCGTTTTGCGCGTCGCACTGTTTTGCGCAGTTTATCACTCGCACCGTTTTGCGCTTCTCACTGTTTTGCGCAGTTTAACACTCGCGGCTTTTGGCGCATCGCACTGTTTTGCGCAGTTTATCACTCGCACGGTTTTGCGCATCGCACTGTTTTGCGCAGTCGATCTCTCGCGCCGTTTTGCGCATCGCACGGTTTTGCGCAGTTTATCACTCGCGCCGTTTTGCGCATCGCAACAGTTTTGCGCAGTTTATCACTCGCGCTGTTTTGCGCATCGCACCATTTTGCGCAGTTTAACAGTCGCGCTATTTTGCGCATCGCACTGTTTTGCGCAGTTTATCACTCGCGCGGTTTTGCGCATCGCAATGTTTTGCGCAGTTTATCACTCGCGCGATTTTGCGCATGGCACTATTTTGCGCAGTTTATCACTCGCGCGGTTTTGCGCATGGCACTATTTTGCGCAGTTTATCTCTCCGCCCCGTCATTTTGCGCATCGCACGGTTTTGCGCATCGCAATGTCTTGAGTAGTTTATCACTCACGCCGTTTTGCGCATCGCACCGTTTTGCACAGTTTATCACTCGCGCCGTTTTGTGCATCGCACCGTTTTACGCAGTTTATCAATCGCGCAGTTTTGCGCATCGCACTATTTTGCGCAGTTCATCTCTCGCGCCGTTTTGCACATCGCACGGTTTTGCGCAGTTTATCACTCGCGCCGTTTTACGCATCGCACGGTTTTGCCCAGTTTATCACTCGCGCTATTTTACACATCGCACCGTTTTGCGCAGTTTAACACTCGCCCTATTTTGCGCATCGCACTGTTTTGCGTAGTTTATCACTCGCGCCGTTTTGCGCAGTTTATCACTCGTGCCGTTTTGCGCATGGCACTATTTTGCGCAGTTTATCTCTCGCGTCATTTTGCGCATCGCACGGTTTTGCGCATCGCAATGTCTTGAGCAGTTTATCACTCGCGTCGTTTTGCACATCGCACCGTTTTGCGCAGTTTAACACTCGCGCAGTTTTGCGCCTCGCACTCTTTTGCGCAATTTATCAGTCACGCCATTTTTCTCGTCGCACCGTTTTGCGCTGTTTATCACTCCTGCCGTTTTCCGCATCGCACCGTTTTGCGCAGTTTAACACTCCGGCCGTTTTGGGCGTCGCACTGTTTTGCGCATTTTATCACTCGCGCCGTTTTGCGCGTCGCACTGTTTTGCGCAGTTTATCACTCGCGCCGTTTTGCGCGTCGCACTGTTTTGCGCAGTTTATCACTCGCGCCGTTTTGCGCTTCTCACTGTTTTGCGCAGTTTAACACTCGCGGCTTTTGGCGCAACACACTGTTTTGCGCAGTTTATCACTCGCACGGTTTTGCGCATCGCACTGTTTTGCACAGTTGATCTCTCGCGCCGTTTTGCGCATCGCACGGTTTTGCGCAGTTTATCACTCGCGCCGTTTTGCGCATCGCAACGATTTTGCGCAGTTTATCACTCGCGCTGTTTTGCGCATCGCACCGTTTTGCGCAGTTTAACAATCGCGCTATTTTGCGCATCGCACTGTTTTGCGCAGTTTATCACTCGCGCGGTTTTGCACATCGCAATGTTTTGTGCAGTTTATCACTCGCGCGGTTTTGCGCATGGCACTATTTTTCACAGTTTATCTCTCGCGTCATTTTGCGCATCGCACGGTTTTGCGCATCGCAATGTCTTGAGCAGTTTATCACTCGCGCCGTTTTGCGCATCGCACCGTTTTGCGTAGTTTATCGCTCGTGCATCGCACCGTTTTGCGCAGTTTATCAATCGCGCAGTTTTGCGCATCGTACTATTTTGCGCAGTTCATCTCTCGCGCCGTTTTGCACATCGCACGATTTTGCGCAGTTTATCACTCGCGCCGTTTTACACATCGCACGGTTTTTCCCAGTTTATCACTCGCGTTGTTTTACACATCGCACCGTTTTGCGCAGTTTAACACTCGCGCTATTTTGCGCATCGCACTGTTTTGCGCAGTTTATCACTCGCGCCGTTTTGCGCAGTTTATCACTCGTGCCGTTTTGCGCATCGCAATGTTTTGCGTAGTTTATCACTCGCACGGTTTTGCGCATCGCAATGTTTTGCGCAATTTATCTCTCGTGCCGTTTTGCGCATCGCACGGTTTTGCGCATCGCAATGTTTTAAGCAATTTATCACTCGCGCCATTTTGCGCATCGCACCGTTTTGCGCAGTTTATCACTCGCGCCGTTTTGCGCATCGCAATGTTTTGCGCAGTTTATCAGTCGCACGGTTTTGCGCATCGCACTGTTTTGCGCAATTTATCTGTCGTGCCGTTTTGCGCATCGCACCGTTTTGCGCAGTTTATCACTCGCGCCGTTTTGCACAGTTTATCACTCGCACGGTTTTGCGCATCGCACTGTTTTTTGCAATTTATCTCTCATGCCGTTTTGCGCATCGCACGGCTTTGCGCATCGCAATGTTTCGAGCAATTTATCACTCGCGCCGTATTGCGCATCGCAATGTTTCGAGCAATTTATCACTCGCACCGTTTTGCGCATCGCACCGTTTTGCGCAGTTTATCACTCGCGCCGTTTTGCACATCGCACCGTTTTGCGCAGTTTAACACTCGCGCAGTTTTGCGCCTCGCACTCTTTTGCGCAATTTATCACTCGCGCCATTTTTCTCGTCGCACCGTTTTGCGCTGTTTATCACTCTGCCGTTTTCCGCATCGCACCGTTTTGCGCAGTTTAACACTCCGGCCGTTTTGGGCGTCGCACTGTTTTGCGCATTTTATCACCCGCGCCGTTTTGCGCGTCGCACTATTTTGCGCAGTTTATCACTCGCGCCGTTTTGCGCGTCGCACTGTTTTGCGCAGTTTAT
This sequence comes from Camellia granthamiana, assembly GCA_036172215.1. Classification (NCBI taxonomy): domain Eukaryota; kingdom Viridiplantae; phylum Streptophyta; class Magnoliopsida; order Ericales; family Theaceae; genus Camellia; species Camellia granthamiana. The sequence continues at coordinate 83,452 of JAXFYN010000859.1, read as the reverse complement.
CACTCGCGCCGTTTTGCGCTTCTCACTATTTTGGGCAGTTTAACATTCGCGGCTTTTGGCGCATCACACTGTTTTGCGCAGTTTATCACTCGCACGGTTTGGCGCATCGCACTGTTTTGCACAGTTGATCTCTCGCGCCGTTTTGCGCATCGCAACGATTTTGAGCAGTTTATCACTCGCGCTGTTTTGCGCATCGCGCCGTTTTGCGCAGTTTAACAGTCGCGCTATTTTGCGCATCGCACTGTTTTGCGCAGTTTATCACTCGCGCGGTTTTGCGCATCGCAATGTTTTGCGCAGTTCATCACTCCGCGGTTTTGCGCATGGCACTATTTTGCGCAGTTTATCTCTCGCGTCATTTTGTGCATCGCAATGTCGTGAGCAGTTTATCACTCGCGCCGTTTTGCGCATCGCACCGTTTTGCGCAGTTTATCACTCGCGTCGTTTTGTGCATCGCACCGTTTTGCGTAGTTTATCAATCGCGCAGTTTTGCGCATCGCACTATTTTGCGCAGTTCATCTCTCGCGCCGTTTTGCACATCGCACGGTTTTGCGCAGTTTATCACTCGCGTCGTTTTACGCATCGCACGGTTTTTCCCAGTTTATCACTCGCGTTGTTTTACACATCGCACCGTTTTGCGCAGTTTAACACTCGCGCTATTTTGCGAATCGCACTATTTTGCGCAGTTTATCACTCGCGCCGTTTTGCGCAGTTTATCACTCGTGCCGTTTTGCGCATCGCAATGTTTTGCGCAGTTTATCACTCGCACGGTTTTGCGCATCGCACTGTTTTGTGCAATTTATCTCTCGTGCCGTTTTGCGCATCGCACGGTTTTGCGCATCGCAATGTTTTAAGCAATTTATCACTCGCGCCATTTTGCGCATCGCACCCTTTTGCGTAATTTATCACTCGCGCCGTTTTGCGCATCGCAATGTTTTGCGCAGTTTATCAGTCGCACGGTTTTGCGCATCGCACTGTTTTGCGCAATTTATCTGTCGTGTCGTTTTGCGCATCGCACCGTTTTGCGCAGTTTATCACTCGCGCCGTTTTGCACAGTTTATCACTCGCACAGTTTTGCGCATCGCACTGTTTTGCGCAATTTATATCGCACGGCTTTGCGCATCGCAACGTTTTGAGCAATTTATCACTCGCGCCGTTTTGCGCGTCGCACGGTTTTGCACAGTTTATCACTCACGCCGTTTTGCGCATCGCAACAGTTTTGCGCAGTTTATCACTCGCGCTGTTTTGCGCATCGCACCGTTTTGCGCAGTTTAATAGTCGCGCTATTTTGCGAATCGCACTGTTTTGCGCAATTTATCACTCGCGCGGTTTTGCGCATCGCAATGTTTTGCGCAGTTTATCACTCGCGCGGTTTTGCGCATGGCACTATTTTGCGCAGTTTATCTCTCGCGTCATTTTGCGCATCGCACGGTTTTGCGCATCGCAATGTCTTGAGCAGTTTATCACTCGCGCCGTTTTGCGCATCGCACCGTTTTGCGCAGTTTATCACTCGCGCCATTTTGTGCATCACACCGTTTTGCGCAGTTTATCAATCGTGCAGTTTTGCGCATCGCACTATTTTGCATAGTTCATCTCTCGCGCCGTTTTGCACATCGCACGATTTTGCGCAGTTTATCACTCACGCTGTTTTACACATCGCACCGTTTTGCGCAGTTTAACACTCGCGCTATTTTGCGCATCGCATTGTTTTCCGCAGTTTATCACTCGCGCCGTTTTGCGTAGTTTATCACTCTTGCCGTTTTGCGCGTCGCAATGTTTTGCGAAGTTTATCACTCGCACGGTTTTGCGCATCGCAATGTTTTGCGCAGTTTATCACTCTCGCCATTTTGCGCATCGCACTGTTTTGCGCAGTTTATCACTCTCGCCATTTTGCGCATCTCACTGTTTTGCGCAGTTTAACACTCGTGGCTTTTGGTGCGTCGCACTGTTTTGCGCAGTTTATCACTCACTCGGTTTTGCGCATCGCACTGTTTTGCGCAATTTATCTCTCGCGCCGTTTTGCGCATCGCACGGTTTTGCGCAGTTTATCACTCGCGCTGTTTTGCGCATCGCACCGTTTTGCGCAGTTTAACAGTCGCGCTATTTTGCGCATCGCAATGTTTTGCGTAGTTTATCACTCGCGCGATTTTGCGCATGGCACTATTTTGTGCAGTTTATCTCTCGGGTCGTTTTGCGCATCGCACGGTTTTGCGCATCGCAGTGTTTTGAGCAGTTTATCACTCGCGCCATTGTACGCATCGCACCGTTTTGCGCAGTTTATCACTCGCGCCGTTTTGGGCATCGCACCGTTTTGCACAGTTTAACACTCGCGCCGTTTTGCGCATCGCACTGTTTTGCGCAGTTTATCAATCGCGCCGTTTTGCGCATCGCACGGTTTTGTGCAGTTTATCACTCGTGCTTTTTTGCGCATCGCACCGTTTTACGCAGTTTAACACTCACGCAATTTTGCGCATCACACTGTTTTGCGCAGTTTATCACTCGCGCCGTTTTGCGCATCGCACCGTTTTGCGTAGTTTATCACTCGCGCCGTTTTACGCAGTTTAACAATCGCGCAGTTCAGCGCATCGCACTGTTTTGCGCAGTTTATCACTCGCGCCGTTTTCCGCATCGGACGGTTTTGTGCAGTTCATCACTCTCGCTGTTTTGCGCATCGCACAGTTTTGTGCAGTTTCACACTCGCGCTATTTTGCGCATCGCACTGTTTTGCGCAGTTTATCACTCACGCGGGTTGGCGCATCGCATTGTTTTACACAGTTTATCACTCGCGCCGTTTTGCGCATCGTACCATTTTGCGCAGTTTAACACTCGCGCTATTTTGCGCATCGCACTGTTTTGCGCAGTTTATCACTCGCGCGATTTTGCGCATCGCAATGTTTTGCGCAGTTTATCACTCGCGCGGTTTTGCGCATGGCACTGTTTTACGCAGTTTATCTCTCGCGTCATTTTGCGCATCGCACGGTTTTGAGCATCACAATGTTTTGAGCAGTTTATAACTCGCGTCGTTTTGCGCACCGCACCGTTTTGCGCAGTTTATCACTCGCGCCGTTCTGTGCATCGCACCGTTTTGCGCAGTTTCTCAATCGCGTAGTTTTACGCATCGCACTATTTTGCACAGTTCATCTCTCACGCCGTTTTGCGCATTGCACAGTTTTGCGTAGTTTATCACTCGCGCCGTTTTGCGCATCGCACGGTTTTGCCCAGTTTATCACTCGCGCTATTTTGCGCATCGCACCGTTTTGCGTGGTTTGACACTCGCGCGATTTTGCGCATCGCACTGTTTTGCGCAGTTTATCACTCGCGCCGTTTTGCGCATCGCACCGTTTTGCGCAGTTTGTCACTCGCGCGGTTTTGCGCATCGCACTATTTTGCGCAGTTTATCTCTCGCGCCGTTTTACGCATCGCACGGTTTTACGCAGTTTATCACTCGCGCTGTTTTGCGCATCGCACGGTTTTGCGCAGTTTATAACTCGCGCTGTTTTGCGCATCGCACCGTTTTGCGCAGTTTCAGACTCGCGCTGTTTTGCGCATCGCACCGTTTTGCGCAGTTTCACACTCGCACTGTTTTGCGCATCGCACCGTTTTGCGCAATTTAACAGTCGTGCTATTTTCCGCATCGCACTGTTTTGTGCAGTTTATCACTCGCGCGGTTTTGCGCATCGCAATGTTTTGCACAGTTTATCAGTCGCGCAGTTTTGCGCATGGCACTGTTTTGCGTAGTTCAACTCTCGCGTCGTTCTGCGCATCGCACGGTTTTGCGCATCGCAATGTTTTGAGCAGTTTATCACTCGTGCCGTTTTGCGTCTCGCACCGTTTTGCGATTTTATCACTCGCGCTGTTTTGTGCATCGCCCCGTTTTGCGCAGTTTAACACTCGCGCCGTTTTGCGCATTGCACGATTTTGCGCAATTTATCAGTCGCGCCGTTTTGCGCATTGCATGATTTTGCGCAGTTTATTAGTCGCGCCGTGTTGCGCATCGCACTGTTTTGCGCAGTTTATCACTCGCGACGTTTTGCGCAGTTTAACACTCGCGCGGTTCTGCGCATCGAACATTTTGCGTAGTTTATCTCTCGCGCCGTTTTGCGCATCGCACGGCTTTACACAGTTTATCACTCGCGCCGTTTTGCGCATCGCACGGTTTTTCGCAGTTTATCACTCTCGCTGTTTTGTGCATCGCACCGTTTTGCGCAGTTTATCACTCGCGCGGTTTGGCGCATCGCACTGTTTTACGCAGTTTATCACTCGCGCCGTTTTGCGCATCGCACCGTTTTGCACAGTTTAACACTCGCGCTATTTTGCGCATCGCACTGTTTTGCGCAGTTTATCACTCTCGCAGTTTTGCGCAGTTTATCACTCGCGCGGTTTTGCGCATGGCACTGTTTTGCAGAGTTTATCTCTCGCGTCATTTTGCGCATCGCACGGTTTTGCACATCGCAATGTTTTGAGCAGTTTATCACTCGCGCCGTTTTGCGCATCGCACCGTTTTGCGCAGTTTTGTCACTCGTGCCGTTTTGGGCATCGCACCGTTTTGCACAGTTTTGTCACTCGCACCGTTTTGGGCATCGCACCATTTTGCGCAGCTTGTCACTCGCGCGGTTTTGCGCATCGCACTGTTTTGCGCAGTTCATCTCTCGCGCCGTTTTGCGCATCGCACGGTTTTGCGCAGTTTATCACTCGCGCCGTTTTGCGCATCGCACGGTTTTGCCCAGTTTATCACTCGCGCTATTTTACGCATAGCACCGTTTGCGCAGTTTAACACTCGCGCTATTTTGCGCATCGCACTGTTTTGCGCAGTTTATCACTCGCGTCATTTTACGCAGTTTATCACACGCGTCGTTTTGCGCATCGCAATGTTTTACGCAGTTTATCACTCGCACAGTTTTGCGCATCGCACTATTTTGCGCAATTTATCTCTCGCGCCGTTTTGCGCATCGCAATGTTTTGAGCAATTTATCACTCGCGTCGTTTTGCGCATCGCACCGTTTTGCGCAGTTTATCACTCGCGCCATTTTGCACATCGCACCGTTTTGCGCAGTTTAACACTCGCGCAGTTTTGCGCATCGCACTCTTTTGGGCAATTTATCACTCGCGCCGTTTTTTGCATCGCACCGTTTTTGCGTAGTTTATCACTCGTGCCGTTTTCCGCATCGCACCGTTTTGCGCAGTTTAACACTCCTGCCGTTTTGCGCGTCGCACTGTGTTGTGCAGTTTATCACTCGCGCCGTTTTGCGCAGTTTATCACTCGCGCCGTTTTCCGCAGTTTAACACTCGCGCCGTTTTGCGCATCTCACTGTTTTGCACAGTTTAACACTTGCGGCTTTTGGCGCATCGCACTGTTTTATGCAGTTTATCACTCGCACGGTTTTGCGCATCGCACAGTTTTGCGCAGTTTATCTCTCGCGCCGTTTTGCGCATCGCACTATTTTGCGCAGTTTATCACTCGCGCCGTTTTGCGCAGTTTATGACTCGCGCCGTTTTGCGCATCTCACTGTTTTGCACAGTTTAACACTCGCGGCTTTTGGCGCATCGCACTGTTTTACGCAGTTTATCACTCGCACGGTTTTGCGCATCGCACTGTTTTGCGCAGTTTATCTCTCGCGCCGTTTTGCGCATCGCACGGTTTTGCGCAGTTTATCACTCGCGCCGTTTTGCACATCGCACGGTTTTGCGCAGTTTATCACTCGCTCTGTTTTGCGCATCGCACCATTTTGTGCAGTTTAACAGTCGCGCTATTTTGCGCATCGCACTGTTTTGCGCAGTTTATCACTCGCGCGGTTTTTCGCATGGCACTGTTTTGCGCAGTTTATCACTCGCGCGGTTTTGCGCATCACAATGTTTTGCGCAGTTTATCACTCGCGCGGTTTTGCGCATGGCACTGTTTTACGCAGTTTATCTCTCGCGTCATTTTGCACATCGCAAGGTTTTGAGCATCGCAATGTTTTGAGCAGTTTATCACTCGCGCCGTTTTGCGCACCGCACCGTTTTGCGTAGTTTATCACTCGCGCCGTTTTGTGCATCACACCGTTTTGCGCAGTTTATCAATTGCGCAGTTTTACGCATCGCACTATTTTGCGCAGTTCATCTCTCAAGCCGTTTTGCGCATCGCACAGTTTTACGCAGTTTATCACTCGCGCCGTCTTGCGCATCGCACGGTTTTGACCAGTTTATCACTCGCGCTGTTTTGCGCATCGCACCGTTTTGCGTGGTTTGGCACTCGCGCGATTTTACGCATCGCACTGTTTTGCGCAGTTTATCACTCGCGCCGTTTTGCGCATCGCACCGTTTTGCGCAGTTTATCACTCGCGCCGTTTTGCGCAGTTTAACACTCACGCGGTTCTGCGCATCGCACTGTTTTGCGCAGTTTATCTCTCGCGCCGTTTTGCGCATCGCACGGTTTTCCGCAGTTTATCACTCGCGCTGTTTTGCGCATCGCACGGTTTTGCGCAGTTTATCACTCTCGCTGTTTTGCGCATCGCACGGTTTTGCGCAATTTATCACTCTCGTTGTTTTGCGCATCGCACCGTTTTGCGCAGTTTCACACCCGCGCTGTTTTGCGCATCGCACCGTTTTGCGCAGTTTAACAGTCGTGCTATTTTGCGCATCGCAATGTTTTACGCAGTTTATCACTCGCGCGATTTTGCGCAGTTTATCTCTCGCGTCGTTTTGCGCATCGCACGATTTTGCGCATCGCAATGTTTTGAGCAGTTTATCACTTGCGCCGTTGTGCGCATCGCACCGTTTTGCGCAATTTATCACTCGCGCCGTTTTGGGCATCGCACCATTTTGCACAGTTTAACGCTCACGCCGTTTTGCGCATCGCACGATTTTGCGCAGTTTATCAGTCGCGCCGTTTTGCGCATCGCACGGTTTTGTGCAGTTTATCACTCGCGCTGTTTTGCGCATCGCACCGTTTTGCGCAGTTTATCACTCGCGCCGTTTTGCGCATCCCACCGTTTTGCGTAGTTTATAACTCGCGCCGTTTTATGCATTTTAACACTCGCGTAGTTCTGCGCAGTTTATCACTCGCGCCGTTTTCTGCATCGCACGATTTTGCGCAGTTCATCACTCTCGCTGTTTTGCGCATCGCACCGTTTTGTGCAGTTTCACACTCGCGCTATTTTGCGCATCGCACTGTTTCGCGCAGTTTATCTCTCGCGCCGTTTTACGCATCGCACGGTTTTACGCAGTTTATCACTCGCGCTGTTTTGCGCATCGCACCGTTTTGCGCAGTTTCACACTCGCGCTGTTTTGCGCATCGCACCGTTTTGCGCAATTTAACAGTCGTGCTATTTTCCGCATCGCACTGTTTTGTGCAGTTTATCACTCGCGCGGTTTTGCGCATCGCAATGTTTTGCACAGTTTATCAGTCGCGCAGTTTTGCGCATGGCACTGTTTTGCGTAGTTTAACTCTCGCGTCGTTCTGCGCATCGCACGGTTTTGCGCATCGCAATGTTTTGAGCAGTTTATCACTCGTGCCGTTTTGCGTCTCGCACCGTTTTGCGATTTTATCACTCGCGCTGTTTTGTGCATCGCCCCGTTTTGCGCAGTTTAACACTCGCGCCGTTTTGCGCATTGCACGATTTTGCGCAGTTTATCAGTCGCGCCGTTTTGCACATTGCATGATTTTGCGCAGTTTATTAGTCGCGCCGTGTTGCGCATCGCACTGTTTTGCGCAGTTTATCACTCGCGCCGTTTTGCGCAGTTTAACACTCGCGTGGTTCTGCGCATCGAACATTTTGCGTAGTTTATCTCTCGCGCCGTTTTGCGCATCGCACGGCTTTACACAGTTTATCACTCGCGCCGTTTTGCGCATCGCACGGTTTTTCGCAGTTTATCACTCTCGCTGTTTTGTGCATCGCACCGTTTTGCGCAGTTTATCACTCGCGCGGTTTGGCGCATCGCACTGTTTTACGCAGTTTATCACTCGCGCCGTTTTGCACATCGCACCGTTTTGCACAGTTTAACACTCGCGCTATTTTGCGCATCGCACTGTTTTGCGCAGTTTATCACTCTCGCAGTTTTGCGCATCGCAATGTTTTGCGCAGTTTATCACTCGCGCGGTTTTGCGCATGGCACTGTTTTGCAGAGTTTATCTCTCGCGTCATTTTGCGCATCGCACGGCTTTGCGCATCGCAATGTTTTGAGCAGTTTATCACTCGCGCCGTTTTGCGCATCGCACCGTTTTGCGCAGTCTTCTTACTCGTGCCGTTTTGGGCATCGCACCGTTTTGCGCTGTTTTGTCACTCGCACCGTTTTGGGCATCGCACCATTTTGCGCAGCTTGTCACTCGCGCGGTTTTGCGCATCGCACTGTTTTGCGCAGTTCATCTCTCGCGCCGTTTTGCGCATCGCACGGTTTTGCGCAGTTTATCACTCGCGCCGTTTTGCGCATCGCACGGTTTTGCCCAGTTTATCACTCGCGCTATTTTGCGCATAGCACCGTTTTGCGCAGTTTAACACTCGCGCTATTTTGCGCATCGCACTGTTTTGCGCAGTTTATCACTCGCGTCATTTTACGTAGTTTATCACACGCGTCGTTTTGCACATCGCAATGTTTTACGCAGTTTATCACTCGCACAGTTTTGCGCATCGCACTGTTTTGCGCAATTTATCTCTCGCGCTGTTTTGCGCATCGCAATGTTTTGAGCAATTTATCACTCGCGTCGTTTTGCGCATCGCACCGTTTTGCGCAGTTTATCACTCGCGCCATTTTGCACATCGCACCGTTTTGCGCAGTTTAACACTCGCGCAGTTTTGCGCATCGCACTCTTTTGGGCAATTTATCACTCGCGCCGTTTTTCGCGTCGCACCGTTTTTGCGCAGTTTATCACTCGTGCCGTTTTCCGCATCGCACCGTTTTGCACAGTTTAACACTCCTGTCGTTTTGCGCGTCGCACTGTGTTGTGCAGTTTATCACTCGCGCCGTTTTGCGCAGTTTATCACTCGCGCCATTTTCCGCAGTTTAACACTCGCACCGTTTTGCGCATCTCACTGTTTTGCACAGTTTAACACTGGCGGCTTTTGGCGCATCGCACTGTTTTATGCAGTTTATCACTCGCACAGTTTTGCGCATCGCACAGTTTTGCAAAATTTATCTCTCGCGCCGTTTTGCGCATCGCACTATTTTGCGCAGTTTATCACTCGCGCCGTTTTGCGCAGTTTATCACTCGCGCCGTTTTGCGCATCTCACTGTTTTGCACAGTTTAACACTCGCGGCTTTTGGCGCATCGCACTGTTTTACGCAGTTTATCACTCGCACGGTTTTGCGCATCGCACTGTTTTGCACAGTTTATCTCTCGCGCCGTTTTGCGCATCGCACGGTTTTGCGCAGTTTATCACTCGCGCCGTTTTGCACATCGCACGGTTTTGCCAGTTTATCACTCGCTCTGTTTTGCGCATCGCACCATTTTGCGCAGTTTAACAGTCGCGCTATTTTGCGCATCGCACTGTTTTGCGCAGTTTATCACTCGCGCGGTTTTTCGCATGGCACTGTTTTGCGCAGTTTATCACTCGCGCAGTTTTGCGCATCACAATGTTTTGCGCAGTTTATCACTCGCGCGGTTTTGCGCATGGCACGGTTTTACGCAGTTTATCTCTCGCGTCATTTTGCACATCGCAAGGTTTTGAGCATCGCAATGTTTTGAGCAGTTTATCACTCGCGCCGTTTTGCGCACCGCACCGTTTTGCACAGTTTATCACTCGCGCCGTTTTGTGCATCACACCGTTTTGCGCAGTTTATCAATCGCGCAGTTTTACGCATCGCACTATTTTGCGCAGTTCATCTCTGAAGCCGTTTTGCGCATCGCACAGTTTTACGCAGTTTATCACTCGCGCCGTCTTGCGCATCGCACGGTTTTGACCAGTTTATCACTCGCGCTGTTTTGCACATCGCACCGTTTTGCGTGGTTTGACACTCACAGCGATTTTGCGCATCGCACTGTTTTACGCAGTTTATCACTCGCGCCGTTTTGCGCATCACACCGTTTTGCGCAGTTTATCACTCGCGCCGTTTTGCGCAGTTTAGCACTCGCGCGGTTCTGCGCATCGCACTGTTTTGCGCAGTTTATCTCTCGCGCCGTTTTGCGCATCGCACGGTTTTACGCAGTTTATCACTCGCGCTGTTTTGCGCATCGCACGGTTTTGCGCATCGCACGGTTTTGCGCAGTTTATCACTCTCGCTGTTTTGCGCATCGCACCGTTTTGCGCAGTTTAACAGTCGCGCTATTTTGCGCATCGAAATGTTTTGCGCAGTTTATCACTCGCGCGATTTTGCGCAGTTTATCTCTCGCGTTGTTTTGCGCATCGCACGATTTTGCGCATCGCAATGTTTTGAGCAGTTTATCACTTGCGCCGTTGTGCGCATCGCACCGTTTTGCACAGTTTATCACTCGCGCCGTTTTGGGCATCGCACCGTTTTGCACAGTTTGACACTCGCGCCGTTTTGCGCATCGCACGATTTTGCGCAGTTTATCAGTCGCGCCGTTTTGCGCATCGCACGGTTTTGTGCAGTTTATCACTCGCGCTGTTTTGCGCATCGCACCATTTTGCGTTGTTTAACACTCGCGCGATTTTGCGCATCGCACCGTTTTGCGCAGTTTATCACTCGCGCCGTTTTGCGCATCCCACCGTTTTGCGTAGTTTATCACTCGCGCCGTTTTATGCATTTTAACACTCGCGTAGTTCTGCGCAGTTTATCACTCGCGCCGTTTTCCGCATCGCACGATTTTGCGCAGTTCATCACTCTCGTTGTTTTGCGCATCGCACCGTTTTGTGCAGTTTCACACTCGCGCTATTTTGCGCATCGCACTGTTTCGCGCAATTTATCTCTCGCGCCGTTTTACGCATCGCACGGTTTTACGCAGTTTATCACTCGCGCTGTTTTGCGCATCGCACGGTTTTGCGCAGTTTATAACTCTCGCTGTTTTGCGCATCGCACCGTTTTGCGCAGTTTCACACTCGCGCTGTTTTGCGCATCGCACCGTTTTGCGCAATTTAACAGTCGTGCTATTTTCCGCATCGCACTGTTTTGTGCAGTTTATCACTCGCGCGGTTTTGCGCATCGCAATGTTTTGCACAGTTTATCAGTCGCGCAGTTTTGCGCATGGCACTGTTTTGCGTAGTTTAACTCTCGCGTCGTTCTGCGCATCGCACGGTTTTGCGCATCGCAATGTTTTGAGCAGTTTATCACTCGTGCCGTTTTGCGTCTCGCACCGTTTTGCGATTTTATCACTCGCGCTGTTTTGCGCATCGCAGCGTTTTGCGCAGCTTAACACTAGCGCGATTTTGCGCATCGCACTGTTTTGCGCAGTTTATCACTCACGCCGTTTTGCGCATCGCATCGTTTTGCGTAGTTTATCACTCGCGCCGTTTTGCGCAGTTTACCTCTCGCGCTGTTTTGTGCATCGCACGGTTTTACGCAGTTTATCACTCGCGCCGTTTTGCGCATCGCACGATTTTGCGTAGTTTATCACTCTCGCTGTTTTGTGCATCGCACCGTTTTGCGCAGTTTCACACTCCCGCTATTTTGCGCATCGCACTGTTTTGCGCAGTTTATTACTCGCGCAGTTTGGCGCATCGCACTGTTTTACGCAGTTTATCACTCGTGCCGTTTTGCGCATCGCACCATTTTGCGCAGTTTAACACTCGCGCTATTTTGCGCATCGCACTGTTTTGCGCAGTTTATCACTTGCGCGGTTTTGCGTATCGCAATGTTTTGCGCTGTTTATCACTCGCGCGGTTTTGTGCATGGCACTGTTTTGCGCAGTTTATCTCTCGCGTCATTTTGCGCATCGCACGGTTTTGCGCAACGCAATGTTTTGAGCAGTTTATCACTCGCGTCGTTTTGCGCACCGCACCGTTTTGCACAGTTTATCACTCGCGCCGTTTTGTGCACCGCACCGTTTTGCGCAATTTATCAATCGCGCAGTTTTGCGCATCGCACTATTTTGTGCAGTTCATCTCTCGCGCCGTTTTGCGCATCGCACGGTTTTGCCCAGTTTATCACTCGCGCTGTTTTGCGCATCGCACCGTTTTGCGCAGTTTAACACTTGCGCGATTTTGCGCATCGCACTGTTTTGCGCAGTTTATCACTCGTGCCGTTTTGCGATTTTATCACGGCCTTAACTGAAACTAGGTCTATTTTGAGCTATTCTTCATGTTTGTTCAAGGGCTCAACCCTGTTCGAGCCCTCCATTTGGTACTTGTTTCAATATCCTCTTATATGCCAATATTTTGCATGCTTTTTCTAGCCTATGAGTAGTCTGTTTTCGAGCATGATGTAAACTGTGAGTGGGCCTATTTTGAGCCCCTCTTCAACATTGAAGAAGGGCTCAACCCTTTTTGGCCTCTCTATCATGCACTTGCTTCATAATCCCTCATATTTACCGTAAATTTGCATGATTTATTTGACCTACATGTAGTCTGTTTTGGAGCATGTCATGAACTGTGAGTAAGCTTATTTTGTGTCCCTCTACAACATTGTAGAAGGGATCAACCTTGTTGGGGGTCTCCATGTTGTACCTACCATTATACCCCTCTTTGGCCCCAATTTTTGCATTCTTTTTTAGGCCTATCTAGCTTCTGTTTTCGGCCATCATCAGTACTGAAAATATCCATATTTTGGCCTTCTTGTCATGTTTTGTTAAGGGTCCAAGGCTTTTTGATGAATGTAAGGCATACTTCATGTTCTAGCCTTTGTTGGCTTCATTCTTGCATGACATTTTTAGCAAGTTTGCATACTGATTTGAGGTTTGTTATAAACTGTAAATGTGCATATTTTTGGTCCCTCATCAGTGTTGTAGAAGGAAATGTTTCATTTTGAGCATCGCATACATCACTTGCTTCAATACCCCTCTCTTGGCCCCCATTTTTGCATGCCATTGTTGTCCTATCTATGCTCACTATTTCGCCATGTTTTGTATTGTAAAAAATGCTATTTTGGGGCTGCCTTGCTACTGTTTTGCATGTCATGTACCAATTATGCATGTTTAGTATGGCTGTAGGCCATTTCGGTTGCTTAATATCGCATTTCGGGACCGTTCCGTGCATTTGGTGTCATTTCCCCACCTTTCGGGACTGTTTTGCATCATTTGTGAGTGCTGAAATTCAATTTGCATGTTTGCATATCATTTTCCATGTCATTTCATGCCTTAGGGCCATTGCCTCGGTTTGCGTGCCCGTGTGCACGCATTTCGAGGCACTTCATTTTCATCTCACGGCTTCTTATGTGAGTGTGGCTGAGGTCCACTCATGTTAGTGTAAGTCCATTTTGCATTCTGTATGTCATTTTTGCATCATTGCATTCCGTATGTCATTGCCTCGGTTTGCGTGCCCGTGTGCACGCATTTTGAGGCACTTCTTTTTCATCCGACGGCCTCTTATGTGAGTGTGGCTGAGGCCCTCTCATATTAGTATAAGTCCAATCTGCATTTGGAATGCCATTTCATACTTTAGTACCATTGCCTCGGTTTGCGTGCCCGTGCGCACGCATTTCGAGGCACTTCATTTTCATCTCCCGGCTTCTTATGTGAGTGTGGCTGAGGTCCACTCATGTTAGTGTAAGTCCATTTTGCATTGTTTATGTCATCTTAGTCTCATTGCATTCCGTATGCCATTGCCTCGGTTTGCGTGCCCGTGGGCACGCATTTCGAGACATCTTATTTTAGTCTCATTGTATATCATATTTCAGGCCGTTTCATGTCTTTATGTCATCGCCTCGGTTTGCACGCCCGTGTGCATGCATTTCGAGGCACTTCATTTTTTTTTTTTTTTTTTTTATCCGACGGCCTCTTATGTGAGTGTGGCTGAGGTCCACTCATATTAGTGTAAGTCCAATTGCATTGTGTATGCCATTTTATGCCTTAAGATTATTTCCTCAGTTTGCGTGCCCGTGTGCACGCATTCCAAGACATCTCATTTTCATAACGTTGTGTATGTTAGGATTGTATCTTAGTTGCATTTCATGCATATTGCATCATGTTCGGGATAGGAGTTAGCCCGGGCACGGGAAACGAGGCACGTTTCGTACTCCGAGTGACGGAATGGGTCTCAATTCCCAAGTCACCGACACTCCGGATTACCCATGATGGAGTTAGGTTTTGTTGTAGCATTCATCTGCATTCACCCCATATTGAGTTGTGCAATCCGACTCCTCGGCCATTATGCATCGATATGCGTGATTGGTGGCACGAGGATCGAGGCATGTATATATTTGTAAAATACATTGCTATGCCCCTCTCCTGCTCTCTGTTGCAACAAAATGAAGAATCAACGACTTTTCGGAGCCTGGCACGCATTTCGAGAAATATTGCAAACAGAGGCTAATTGGGACATCCCAGTGGATTTCCACGCAAGGCAGCCCAACATGCATCATTTCATTATCCGGAGCAGAGTCAAGGCAGCCCCCTGACTTGCACGCCAATTTTACAGCTTTCTTATTTAATTTGATAATTAATTAGGAATTTGTATATTTATTATTCGGACTGTATATTTCGGACTGTATTATTCTTTTATTCGGGACTGTATTATTTTATTCGGACCCTCTGCGCGAGGGCATAATTGTAATAAGTGTGCGTGTGTGTGATGTATGTCTTCCAACCCCACGTCTTTCTTTCCCTTTTATTTACCCGCTCACGATGGTTAGATATAGGGCATATTTCAATTAGCATAACAGTATGACAGCATGTTTGCATCATTCATCTGTTTTGCACGCACCGGGCTCGGCGCATCATACAAATTGCATTTGTATTTCAATTCCAAATTGAATACTTGATAGCTGTAGCATTTCATATGCCATGTTTAGAATAGCCGAGCCTGCTATAGTTGCATCTTTGCATGTGTTGCATTAGGCAATTCTGTATATGTAGGATCATGCATGATTCCTAATCAGTTTTTTGTTTTGGCTTGGAGTACTCGGTGAGTTTTATGCTTTAGCATCCTTGCATGCGTGTGAGTGCTGCCATGAATAGCATGCTTACCATGAGGCTAAATGCTTATGTGATATAACTGCCTTGAATGCCTGTGGGTGGAGGTTGAGTTACTTGGATTGGACAATTCATCAAATGTTTGTTTTAAGCCCACTAGATAGTGGCAAAATCATGTTTTTCTAAGCCCACCCGAGGGTGGCAAATCCACGTCTTAGCCTACCTGCGGGTAGCACCATCAAACCTTTTTTCAAACAAACAAACATGAAATGTTTTGTTCCAATTCAGGCGATTCAGTCTATACTTGTATGCTGTGCGTATCACATAGTAACCTAGGCTAATAACCGGAATAAGAACTCACAATGTTTTCAAAATCAGGTATCATGGTTAGTAGAGGCCGGTCTTTGACCGGGCGAGCGGGGGTGCTCACGAAGTGACCTTCCCCAATCGTACCCAAGTTCCCGAGCCGAGGCAACTTTGGTGATGACGGACACGTGGCCTTTGGCACCGAGTCAGGGTTTCCTAAATTTTCCATTTTAAAATATTTAGGTGGCGACTCTGTATCTGGCGAAGCAGTCCATGTTTGGCACTTCTTTCAAAAAAATCTGTTTTCAAAACGATTTGCCGGATTTGGACTCTTCGGTTCAAGATTAAGAACCGTGACATTTGAGTCCTTCGAACTGTAGTGACCCAATATCGAACCAGAACGGGGGGGGGGGATTCGCACTCCCTTCTCCCCGGGATGCGTTCGGGGACGTCTACAGCCTGCCGCGGACTCGATCCCTCCTCGGCGCTCCTCCTCCTACTCCTGCTCCGGCCGCCGGCGCCGTAGGTCTCTCTCTCTCAGCTCGGCGACCACCACTCAGCTCGGCGCCGTAGGTCTCTCTCTCTCAGCTCGGCGCCGAGAGTGTGAACTGCACAAGATAGTGCGACGCGCAAAATAGCGCGAGTGGCGACTCTACAAGACAGTGCGACGCACAAAATAGCGCGAGTGTGAACTGCACAAAACAGTGCGACGCGCAAAATAGCGCGAGTGATAAACTGCACAAAACAGTACGACGCGCAAAATCGCGTGAGTGTCAACTACCCAAAACATTGCGACGCGCAAAATAGCGCAGTGCGAACAGCACAAAATAGTACGACACGCAAAATAGCGCGAGTGATAAACTGCACAAAACAGTGCGACGCGCAAAATAGCGGGAGTGCGAACTGCACAACACAGTGCGACGCGCAAAATAGGGCGAGTGATTAACTGCACGAAACAGTGCGACGCGCAAAATAGCACGAGTGTTAAACTGCACCAAAAAGTGCGACGAGCAAAATAGCGCGAGTGTGAACTGCACAAAACAGTGCGACGCGCAAAATAGCGCGAGTGATAAACTGCACAAAACAGTGCGACGAGCAAAATAGCGAGAGTGTGAACTGCACAAAACAGTGCGACGCGCAAAATAGCGGGACTGGGAACTGCACAAAACAGTGCGACGCGCAAAATAGCGCGAGTGCGAACTGCACAAAATAGTGCGACGCGCAAAATAGCGCGAGTGATAAACTGCACAAAACAGTGCGACGCGCAAAAGAGCGGGAGTGCGAACTGCACAAAACAGTGCGACCCACAATATAGCGCGAGTGATTAACTGCACGAAACAGTGCGACGCGCAAAATAGCGCGAGTGATAAACTGCTCAAAACAGTGCGACGAGCAAAATAGCGTGAGTGTGAACTGCACAAAACAGTGCGACGCGCAAAATAGCGCGTTTGTCAACCGCACAAAACAGTGCGACGCGCAAAATAGCGAGAGTGATAAACTGCACAAAACAGTGCGACGCGTAAAATAGCGCGAGTGGCGACTCTACAACACAGTGCGATGCACAAAATAGCGCGAGTGTGAACTGCACAAAACAATGCGATGCGCAAAATAGTGCGACTGCGAACTGCACAAAACAGTGTGACGCGGAAAGTAGCGCGAGTGATAAACTGCACAAAACAGTTCGACGAGCAAAATACCGAGAGTGTGAACTGCACAAGATAGTGCAACGCGCAAAATAGCGCGACTGGGAACTGCCCTAAACAGTGTGACGCGCAAAATAGCGTGAGTGATTAACTGCACGAAACAGTGCGACGCGCAAAATAGCACGAGTGTTAAACTGCACCAAAAAGTGCGACGAGCAAAATAGCGCGAGTATGAACTGCACAAAACAGTGCGACGCGCAAAATAGCGCGAGTGATAAACTGCACAAAACAGTACGACGAGCAAAATAGCGAGAGTGTGAACTGCACGAAACAGTGCGACGCGCAAAATAGCGCGAGTGATAAACTGCACAAAACAGTACGACGAGCAAAATAGCGAGAGTGTCAACTGCACAAAACAGTGCGACGCGCAAAATAGCGGGACTGGGAACTGCACAAAACAGTGCGACGCGCAAAATAGCGCGAGTGCGAACTGCACAAAATAGTGCGACGCGCAAAATAGCGCGAGTGATAAACTGCACAAAACAGTGCGACGCGCAAAAGAGCGGGAGTGCGAACTGCACAAAACAGTGCGACCCACAATATAGCGCGAGTGATTAACTGCACGAAACAGTGCGACGCGTAAAATAGCGCGAGTGATAAACTGCACAAAACAGTGCGACGAGCAAAATAGCGTGAGTGTGAACTGCACAAAACAGTGCGACGCGCAAAATAGCGCGGTTGTCAACCGCACAAAACAGTGCGACGCGCAAAATAGCGAGAGTGATAAACTGCACAAAACAGTGCGACCCGCAAAATAGCGCGAGTGGCGACTCTACAAGACAGTGCGATGCACAAAATAGCGCGAGTGTGAACTGCACAAAACAATGCGATGCGCAAAATAGTGCGACTGCGAACTGCACAAAACAGTGTGACGCGCAAAGTAGCGCGAGTGATAAACTGCAGAAAACAGTTCGACGAGCAAAATACCGAGAGTGTGAACTGCACAAGATAGTGCGACGCGCAAAATAGCGCGACTGGGAACTGCCCTAAACAGTGTGACGCGCAAAATAGTGTGAGTGATAAACTGCACAAAACAGTGCGACGCGCAAAATAGCACGAGTGTCAACTACCCAAAACAGTGCGACGCGCAAAAAATAGCGCGAGTGCGAACTGCACAAAATAGTGCGACGTGCAAAATAGTGCGAGTGATTAACTGCACGAAATAGTGCGATGCGCAAAATTGCGCGAGTGATAAACTGCACAAAACAGTGCGACGAGCAAAATAGCGCGAGTGGGAACTGCATAAAATAGTGCGACGCGCAGAATAGCGCGTGTGTCAACCGCACAAAACAGTGCGACGCGCAAAATAGCGAGAGTGATAAACTGCACAAAACAATGCGACGCGCAAAATAGCGCGAGTGGCGACTCTACAAGACAGTGCGACGCACAAAATAGCGCGAGTGTGAACTGCACAAAACAGTGTGATGCGCAAAATAGCGCGAGTGATAAACTGCACAAAACAGTACGACGCGCAAAATCGCGTGAGTGTCAACTACCCAAAACATTGCGACGCGCAAAATAGCACAGTGCGAACAGCACAAAATAGTACGACACGCAAAATAGCGCGAGTGATAAACTGTACAAAACAGTGCGACGCGCAAAATAGCGGCAGTGCGAACTGCACAAAACAGTGCGACGCGCAAAATAGGGCGAGTGATTAACTGCACGAAACAGTGCGACGCGCAAAATAGCACGAGTGTTAAACTGCACCAAAAAGTGTGACGAGCAAAATAGCGCGAGTGTGAACTGCACAAAACAGTGCGACGCGCAAAATAGCGCGAGTGATAAACTGCACAAAACAGTGCGACGAGCAAAATAGCGAGAGTGTGAACTGCACAAAACAGTGCGACGCGCAAAATAGCGGGACTGGGAACTGCACAAAACAGTGCGACGCGCAAAATAGCGCGAGTGCGAACTGCACAAAATAGTGCGACGCGCAAAATAGCGCGAGTGATAAACTGCACAAAACAGTGCGACGCGCAAAAGAGCGGGAGTACGAACTCCACAAAACAGTGCGACCCACAATATAGCGCGAGTGATTAACTGCACGAACCAGTGCGACGCGTAAAATAGCGCGAGTGATAAACTGCTCAAAACAGTGCGACGAGCAAAATAGCGTGAGTGTGAACTGCACAAAACAGTGCGACGCGCAAAATAGCGAGAGTGATAAACTGCACAAAACAGTGCGACGCGCAAAATAGCGCGAGTGGCGACTCTACAAGACAGTGCGATGCACAAAATAGCGCGTGTGTGAACTGCACAAAACAACGCGATGCGCAAAATAGTGCGACTGCGAACTGCACAAAACAGTGTGACGCGCAAAGTAGCGCGAGTGATAAACTGCACAAAACAGTTCGACGAGCAAAATACCGAGAGTGGAACTGCACAAGATAGTGCGACGCGGAAAATAGCGCGACTGGGAACTGCCCTAAACAGTGTGACGCGCAAAATAGCGTGAGTGATTAACTGCACGAAACAGTGCGACGCGCAAAATAGCACGAGTGTTAAACTGCACCAAAAAGTGCGACGAGCAAAATAGCGCGAGTGTGAACTGCACAAAACAGTGCGACGCGCAAAATAGGGCGAGTGATAAGCTGCACAAAACAGTACGACGAGCAAAATAGCGAGAGTGTGAACTGCACAAAACAGTGCGACGCGCAAAATAGCGGGACTGGGAACTGCACAAAACAGTGCGACGCGCAAAATAGCGCGAGTGCGAACTGCACAAAATAGTGCGACGCGCAAAATAGCGCGAGTGATAAACTGCACAAAACAGTGCGACGCGCAAAAGAGCGGGAGTGCGAACTGCACAAAACAGTGCGACCCACAATATAGCGCGAGTGATTAACTGCACGAAACAGTGCGACGCGTAAAATAGCGCGAGTGATAAACTGCTCAAAACAGTGCGACGAGCAAAATAGCGTGAGTGTGAACTGCACAAAACAGTGCGACGCGCAAAATAGCGCGTTTGTCAACCGCACAAAACAGTGCGACGCGCAAAATAGCGAGCGTGATAAACTGCACAAAACAGTGCGACGCGCAAAATAGCGCGAGTGGCGACTCTACAAGACAGTGCGATGCACAAAATAGCGCGAGTGTGAACTGCACAAAACAATGCGATGCGCAAAATAGTGCGACTGCGAACTGCACAAAACAGTGTGACGCGCAAAGTAGCGCGAGTGATAAACTGCACAAAACAGTTCGACGAGCAAAATACCGAGAGTGTGAACTGCACAAGATAGTGCGACGCGCAAAATAGCGCGACTGGGAACTGCCCTAAACAGTGTGACGCGCAAAATAGCGTGAGTGAAAAACTGCACAAAACAGTGCGACGCGCAAAATAGCACGAGTGTCAACTACCCAAAACAGTGCGACGCGCAAAAAATAGCGCGAGTGCGAACTGCACAAAATAGTGCGACGTGCAAAATAGTGCGAGTGATTAACTGCACGAAACAGTGCGATGCGCAAAATTGCGCGAGTGATAAACTGCACAAAACAGTGCGACGAGCAAAATAGCGCAAGTGGGAACTGCATAAAACAGTGCGACGCGCAGAATAGCGCGTGTGTCAACCGCACAAAACAGTGCGACGCGCAAAATAGCGAGAGTGATAAACTGCACAAAACAGTGCGACGCGCAAAATAGCGCGAGTGGCGACTCTACAAGACAGTGCGACGCACAAAATAGCGCGAGTGTGAACTGCACAAAATAGTGCGACGCGCCAAATAGCGCGAGTGATATACTGCACAAAACAGTACGACGCGCAAAATCGCGTGAGTGTCAACTACCCAAAACATTGCGACGCGCAAAATAGCGCAGTGCGAACAGCACAAAATAGTACGACACGCAAAATAGCGCGAGTGATAAACTGCACAAAACAGTGCGACGCGCAAAATAGCGAGAGTGCGAACTGCACAAAACAGTGCGACGCGCAAAATAGGGCGAGTGATTAACTGCACGAAACAGTGCGACGCGCAAAATAGCACGAGTGTTAAACTGCACCAAAAAGTGCGACGAGCAAAATAGCGCGAGTGTGAACTGCACAAAACAGTGCGACGCGCAAAATAGCGCGAGTGATAAACTGCACAAAACAGTGCGACGAGCAAAATAGCGAGAGTGTGAACTGCACAAAACAGTGCGACGCGCAAAATAGCGGGACTGGGAACTGCACAAAACAGTGCGACGCGCAAAATAGCGCGAGTGCGAACTGCACAAAATAGTTCGACGCGCAAAATAGCGCGAGTGATAAACTGCACAAAACAGTGCGACGCGCAAAAGAGCCGGAGTGCGAACTGCACAAAACAGTGCGACCCACAATATAGCGCGAGTGATTAACTGCACGAAACAGTGCGACGCGTAAAATAGCGCGAGTGATAAACTGCTCAAAATAGTGCGACGAGCAAAATAGCGTGAGTGTGAACTGCACAAAACAGTGCGACGCGCAAAATAGCGAGAGTGATAAACTGCACAAAACAGTGCGACGCGCAAAATAGCGCGAGTGGCGACTCTACAAGACAGTGCGATGCACAAAATAGCGCGAGTGTGAACTGCACAAAACAATGCGATGCGCAAAATAGTGCGACTGCGAACTGCACAAAACAGTGTGACGCGCAAAGTAGCGCGAGTGATAAACTGCACAAAACAGTTCGACGAGCAAAATACCGAGAGTGTGAACTGCACAAGATAGTGCGACGCGCAAAATAGCGCGACTGGGAACTGCACTAAACAGTGTGACGCGCAAAATAGCGTGAGTGATAAACTGCACAAAACAGTGCGACGCGCAAAATAGCACGAGTGTCAACTACCCAAAACAGTGCGACACGCAAAAAATAGCGCGAGTGCAAACTGCACAAAATAGTGCGACGTGCAAAATAGTGCGAGTGATTAACTGCACGAAACAGTGCGATGCGCAAAATTGCGCGAGTGATAAACTGCACAAAACAGTGCGACGAGCAAAATAGCGCGAGTGGGAACTGCACAAAACAGTGCGACGCGCAGAATAGCGCGTGTGTCAACCGCACAAAACAGTGCGACGCGCAAAATAGCGAGAGTGATAAACTGCACAAAACAGTGCGACGCGCAAAATAGCGCGAGTGGCGACTCTACAAGACAGTGCGACGTACAAAATAGCGCGAGTGTGAACTGCACAAAACAGTGCGACGCGCAAAATAGCGCGAGTGATAAACTGCACAAAACAGTACGACGCGCAAAATCGCGTGAGTGTCAACTACCCAAAACATTGCGACGCGCAAAATAGCGCAGTGCGAACAGCACAAAATAGTACGACACGCAAAATAGCGGGAGTGATAAACTGCACAAAACAGTGCGACGCGCAAAATAGCGAGAGTGCGAACTGCACAAAACAGTGCGACGCGCAAAATAGGGCGAGTGATTAACTGCACGAAACAGTGCGACGCGCAAAATAGCACGAGTGTTAAACTGCACCAAAAAGTGCGACGAGCAAAATAGCGCGAGTGTGAACTGCACAAAACAGTGCGACGCGCAAAATAGCGCGAGTGATAAACTGCACAAAACAGTGCGACGAGCAAAATAGCGAGAGTGTGAACTGCACAAAACAGTGCGACGCGCAAAATAGCGGGACTGGGAACTGCACAAAACAGTGCGACGCGCAAAATAGCGCGAGTGCGAACTGCACAAAATAGTTCGACGCGCAAAATAGCGCGAGTGATAAACTGCACAAAACAGTGCGACGCGCAAAAGAGCGGGAGTGCGAACTGCACAAAACAGTGCGACCCACAATGTAGCGCGAGTGATTAACTGCACGAAACAGTGCGACGCGTAAAATAGCGCGAGTGATAAACTGCTCAAAATAGTGCGACGAGCAAAATAGCGTGAGTGTGAACTGCACAAAACAGTGCGACGCGCAAAATAGCGAGAGTGATAAACTGCACAAAACAGTGCGACGCGCAAAATAGCGCGAGTGGCGACTCTACAAGACAGTGCGATGCACAAAATAGTGCGAGTGTGAACTGCACAAAACAATGCGATGCGCAAAATAGTGCGACTGCGAACTGCACAAAACAGTGTGACGCGCAAAGTAGCGCGAGTGATAAACCGCACAAAACAGTTCGACGAGCAAAATACCGAGAGTGTGAACTGCACAAGATAGTGCGACGCGCAAAATAGCGCGACTGGGAACTGCACTAAACAGTGTGACGCGCAAAATAGCGTGAGTGATAAACTGCACAAAACAGTGCGACGCGCAAAATAGCACGAGTGTCAACTACCCAAAACAGTGCGACGCGCAAAAAATAGCGCGAGTGCGAACTGCACAAAATAGTGCGACGTGCAAAATAGTGCGAGTGATTAACTGCACGAAACAGTGCGATGCGCAAAATTGCGCGAGTGATAAACTGCACAAAACAGTGCGACGAGCAAAATAGCGCGAGTGGGAACTGCACAAAACAGTGCGACGCGCAGAATAGCGCGTGTGTCAACCGCACAAAACAGCGCGACGCGCAAAATAGCGAGAGTGATAAACTGCACAAAACAGTGCGACGCGCAAAATAGCGAGAGTGATAAACTGCACAAAACAGTGCGACGCGCAAAATAGCACGAGTGGCGACTCTACAAGACAGTGCGACGCACAAAATAGCGCGAGTGTGAACTGCACAAAACAGTGCGACGCGCAAAATAGCGCAAGTGATAAACTGCACAAAACAGTACGACGCGCAAAATCGCGTGAGTGTCAACTACCCAAAACATTGCGACGCGCAAAATAGCGCAGTGCGAACAGCACAAAATAGTACGACACGCAAAATAGTGCGAGTGATAAACTGCACAAAACAGTGCGACGCGCAAAATAGCGGGAGTGCGAACTGCACAAAACAGTGCGACGCGCAAAATAGGGCGAGTGATTAACTGCACGAAACAGTGCGACGCGCAAAATAGCACGAGTGTTAAACTGCACCAAAAAGTGCGACGAGCAAAATAGCGCGAGTGTGAACTGCACAAAACAGTGCGACGCGCAAAATAGCGCGAGTGATAAACTACACAAAACAGTGCGACGAGCAAAATAGCGAGAGTGTGAACTGCACAAAACAGTGCGACGCGCAAAATAGCGGGACTGGGAACTGCACAAAACAGTGCGACGCGCAAAATAGCGCGGGTGCGAACTGCGCAAAATAGTGCGACGCGCAAAATAGCGTGAGTGATAAACTGCACAAAACAGTGCGACGCGCAAAAGAGCGGGACTGCGAACTGCACAAAACAGTGCGACCCACAATATAGCGCGAGTGATTAACTGCACGAAACAGTGCGACGCGTAAAATAGCGCGAGTGAGAAACTGCTCAAAACAGTGCGACGAGCAAAATAGCGTGAGTGTGAACTGCACAAAATAGTGCGACGCGCAAAATAGCGCGTTTGTCAACCGCACAAAACAGTGCGACGCGCAAAATAGCGAGAGTGATAAACTGCACAAAACAGTGCGACGCGCAAAATAGCGCGAGTGGCGACTCTACAAGACAGTGCGATGCACAAAATAGCGCGAGTGTGAACTGCAAAAAACAATGCGATGCGCAAAATAGTGCGAATGCGAACTGCACAAAACAGTGTGACGCGCAAAGTAGCGCGAGTGATAAACTGCACAAAACAGTTCGACGAGCAAAATACCGAGAGTGTGAACTGCACAAGATAGTGCGACGCGCAAAATAGCGCGACTGGGAACTGCACTAAACAGTGTGACGCATAAAAAATAGCGTGAGTGATAAACTGCACAAAACAGTGCGACGCGCAAAATAGCACGAGTGCCAACTACCCAAAACAGTGCGACGAGCTAAATAGCGCGATTGCGAACTGCACAAAATAGTGCGACGTGCAAAATAGTGCGAGTGATTAACTGCACGAAACAGGGCGATGCGCAAAATTGCGCGAGTGATAAACTGCACAAAACAGTGCGACGAGCAAAATAGCGCGAGTGGGAACTGCACAAAACAGTGCGACGCGCAGAATAGCGCGTGTGTCAACCGCACAAAACAGTGCGACGCGCAAAATAGCGAGAGTGATAAACTGCACAAAACAGTGCGACGCGCAAAATAGCGCGAGTGGCGACTCTACAAGACAGTGCGACGCACAAAATAGCGCGAGTGTGAACTGCACAAAACAGTGCGACGCGCAAAATAGCGCGAGTGATAAACTGCACAAAACAGTACGACGCGCAAAATCGCGTGAGTGTCAACTACCCAAAACATTGCGACGCGCAAAATAGCGCAGTGCGAACAGCACAAAATAGTACGACACGCAAAATAGCGCGAGTGATAAACTGCACAAAACAGTGCGACTCGCAAAATAGCGGGAGTGCGAACTGCACAAAACAGTGCGACGCGCAAAATAGGGCGAGTGATTAACTGCACGAAACAGTGCGACGCGCAAAATAGCACGAGTGTTAAACTGCACCAAAAAGTGCGACGAGCAAAATAGCGCGAGTGTGAACTGCACAAAACAGTGCGACGCGCAAAATAGCGCGAGTGATAAACTGCACAAAACAGTGCGACGAGCAAAATAGCGAGAGTGTGAACTGCACAAAACAGTGCGACGCGCAAAATAGCGGGACTGGGAACTGCACAAAACAGTGCGACGCGCAAAATAGCGCGAGTGCGAACTGCACAAAATAGTTCGACGCGCAAAATAGCGCGAGTGATAAACTGCACAAAACAGTGCGACGCGCAAAAGAGCCGGAGTGCGAACTGCACAAAACAGTGCGACCCACAATATAGCGCGAGTGATTAACTGCACGAAACAGTGCGACGCGTAAAATAGCGCGAGTGATAAACTGCTCAAAATAGTGCGACGAGCAAAATAGCGTGAGTGTGAACTGCACAAAACAGTGCGACGCGCAAAATAGCGAGAGTGATAAACTGCACAAAACAGTGCGACGCGCAAAATAGCGCGAGTGGCGACTCTACAAGACAGTGCGATGCACAAAATAGCGCGAGTGTGAACTGCACAAAACAATGCGATGCGCAAAATAGTGCGACTGCGAACTGCACAAAACAGTGTGACGCGCAAAGTAGCGCGAGTGATAAACTGCACAAAACAGTTCGACGAGCAAAATACCGAGAGTGTGAACTGCACAAGATAGTGCGACGCGCAAAATAGCGCGACTGGGAACTGCACTAAACAGTGTGACGCGCAAAATAGCGTGAGTGATAAACTGCACAAAACAGTGCGACGCGCAAAATAGCACGAGTGTCAACTACCCAAAACAGTGCGACGCGCAAAAAATAGCGCGAGTGCGAACTGCACAAAATAGTGCGACGTGCAAAATAGTGCGAGTGATTAACTGCACAAAACAGTGCGATGCGCAAAATTGCGCGAGTGATAAACTGCACAAAACAGTGCGACGAGCAAAATAGCGCGAGTGGGGACTGCACAAAACAGTGCGACGCGCAGAATAGCGCGTGTGTCAACCGCACAAAACAGCGCGACGCGCAAAATAGCGAGAGTGATAAACTGCACAAAACAGTGCGACGCGCAAAATAGCGCGTGTGTCAACCGCACAAAACAGTGCGACGCGCAAAATAGCGAGAGTGATAAACTGCACAAAACAGTGCGACGCGCAAAATAGCACGAGTGGCGACTCTACAAGACAGTGCGACGCACAAAATAGCGCGAGTGTGAACTGCACAAAACAGTGCGACGCGCAAAATAGCGCGAGTGATAAACTGCACAAAACAGTACGACGCGCAAAATCGCGTGAGTGTCAACTACCCAAAACATTGCGACGCGCAAAATAGCGCAGTGCGAACAGCACAAAATAGTACGACACGCAAAATAGCGCGAGTGATAAACTGCACAAAACAGTGCGACGCGCAAAATAGCGGGAGTGCGAACTGCACAAAACAGTGCGACGCGCAAAATAGGGCGAGTGATTAACTGCACGAAACAGTGCGACGCGCAAAATAGCACGAGTGTTAAACTGCACCAAAAAGTGCGACGAGCAAAATAGCGCGAGTGTGAACTGCACAAAACAGTGCGACGCGCAAAATAGCGCGAGTGATAAACTGCACAAAACAGTGCGACGAGCAAAATAGCGAGAGTGTGAACTGCACAAAACAGTGCGACGCGCAAAATAGCGGGACTGGGAACTGCACAAAACAGTGCGACGCGCAAAATAGCGCGAGTGCGAACTGCACAAAATAGTTCGACGCGCAAAATAGCGCGAGTGATAAACTGCACAAAACAGTGCGACGCGCAAAAGAGCGGGAGTGCGAACTGCACAAAACAGTGCGACCCACAATATAGCGCGAGTGATTAACTGCACGAAACAGTGCGACGCGTAAAATAGCGCGAGTGATAAACTGCTCAAAACAGTGCGACGAGCAAAATAGCGTGAGTGTGAACTGCACAAAACAGTGCGACGCGCAAAATAGCGAGAGTGATAAACTGCACAAAACAGTGCGACGCGCAAAATAGCGCGAGTGGCGACTCTACAAGACAGTGCGATGCACAAAATAGCGCGAGTGTGAACTGCACAAAACAATGCGATGCGCAAAATAGTGCGACTGCGAACTGCACAAAACAGTGTGACGCGCAAAGTAGCGCGAGTGATAAACTGCACAAAACAGTTCGACGAGCAAAATACCGAGAGTGTGAACTGCACAAGATAGTGCGACGCGCAAAATAGCGCGACTGGGAACTGCACTAAACAGTGTGACGCGCAAAATAGCGTGAGTGATAAACTGCACAAAACAGTGCGACGCGCAAAATAGCACGAGTGTCAACTACCCAAAACAGTGCGACGCGCAAAAAATAGCGCGAGTGCGAACTGCACAAAATAGTGCGACGTGCAAAATAGTGCGAGTGATTAACTGCACGAAACAGTGCGATGCGCAAAATTGCGCGAGTGATAAACTGCACAAAACAGTGCGACGAGCAAAATAGCGCGAGTGGGAACTGCACAAAACAGTGCGACGCGCAGAATAGCGCGTGTGTCAACCGCACAAAACAGCGCGACGCGCAAAATAGCGAGAGTGATAAACTGCACAAAACAGTGCGACGCGCAAAATAGCGCGTGTGTCAACCGCACAAAACAGTGCGACGCGCAAAATAGCGAGAGTGATAAACTGCACAAAACAGTGCGACGCGCAAAATAGCACGAGTGGCGACTCTACAAGACAGTGCGACGCACAAAATAGCGCGAGTGTGAACTGCACAAAACAGCGCGACGCGCAAAATAGCGCGAGTGATAAACTGCACAAAACAGTACGACGCGCAAAATCGCGTGAGTGTCAACTACCCAAAACATTGCGACGCGCAAAATAGCGCAGTGCGAACAGCACAAAATAGTACGACACGCAAAATAGCGCGAGTGATAAACTGCACAAAACAGTGCGACGCGCAAAATAGCGGGAGTGCGAACTGCACAAAACAGTGCGACGCGCAAAATAGGGCGAGTGATTAACTGCACGAAACAGTGCGACGCGCAAAATAGCACGAGTGTTAAACTGCACCAAAAAGTGCGACGAGCAAAATAGCGCGAGTGTGAACTGCACAAAACAGTGCGACGCGCAAAATAGCGCGAGTGATAAACTGCACAAAACAGTGCGACGAGCAAAATAGCGAGAGTGTGAACTGCACAAAACAGTGCGACGCGCAAAATAGCGGGACTGGGAACTGCACAAAACAGTGCGTCGCGCAAAATAGCGCGAGTGCGAACTGCGCAAAATAGTGCGACGCGCAAAATAGCGCGAGTGATAAACTGCACAAAACAGTGCGACGCGCAAAAGAGCGGGACTGCGAACTGCACAAAACAGTGCGACCCACAATATAGCGCGAGTGATTAACTGCACGAAACAGTGCGACGCGTAAAATAGCGCGAGTGGGAAACTGCTCAAAACAGTGCGACGAGCAAAATAGCGTGAGTGTGAACTGCACAAAACAGTGCGACGCGCAAAATAGCGCGTTTGTCAACCGCACAAAACAGTGCGACGCGCAAAATAGCGAGAGTGATAAACTGCACAAAACAGTGCGACGCGCAAAATAGCGCGAGTGGTGACTCTACAAGACAGTGCGATGCACAAAATAGCGCGAGTGTGAACTGCACAAAACAATGCGAATGCGAACTGCACAAAACAGTGTGACGCGCAAAGTAGCGCGAGTGATAAACTGCACAAAACAGTTCGACGAGCAAAATACCGAGAGTGTGAACCGCACAAGATAGTGCGACGCGCAAAATAGCGCGACTGGGAACTGCACTAAACAGTGTGACGCGCAAAATAGCGTGAGTGATAAACTGCACAAAACAGTGCGACGCGCAAAATAGCACGAGTGTCAACTACCCAAAACAGTGCGACGAGCTAAATAGCGCGAGTGCGAACTGCACAAAATAGTGCGACGTGCAAAATAGTGCGAGTGATTAACTGCACGAAACAGGGCGATGCGCAAAATTGCGCGAGTGATAAACTGCACAAAACAGTGCGACGAGCAAAATAGCGCGAGTGGGAACTGCAGAAAACAGTGCGACGCGCAGAATAGCGCGTGTGTCAACCGCACAAAACAGTGCGACGCGTAAAATAGCGAGAGTGATAAACTGCACAAAACAGTGCGACGCGCAAAATAGCGCGAGTGGCGACTCTACAAGACAGTGCGACGCACAAAATAGCGCGAGTGTGAACTGCACAAAACAGTGCGACGCGCAAAATAGCGCGAGTGATAAACTGCACAAAACAGTACGACGCGCAAAATCGCGTGAGTGTCAACTACCCAAAACATTGCGACGCGCAAAATAGCGCAGTGCGAACAGCACAAAATAGTACGACACGCAAAATAGCGCGAGTGATAAACTGCACAAAACAGTGCGACGCGCAAAATAGGGCTAGTGATTAACTGCACGAAACAGTGCGACGCGCAAAATAGCACGAGTGTTAAACTGCACCAAAAAGTGCGACGAGCAAAATAGCGCGAGTGTGAACTGCACAAAACAGTGCGACGCGCAAAATAGCGCGAGTGATAAACTGCACAAAACAGTGCGACGAGCAAAATAGCGAGAGTGTGAACTGCACAAAACAGTGCGACGCGCAAAATAGCGGGACTGGGAACTGCACAAAACAGTGCGACGCGCAAAATAGCGCGAGTGCGAACTGCGCAAAATAGTGCGACGCGCAAAATAGCGCGAGTGATAAACTGCACAAAACAGTGCGACGCGCAAAAGTGCGGGACTGCGAACTGCACAAAACAGTGCGACCCACAATATAGCGCGAGTGATTAACTGCACGAAACAGTGCGACGCGTAAAATAGCGCGAGTGAGAAACTGCTCAAAACAGTGCGACGAGCAAAATAGCGTGAGTGTGAACTGCACAAAACAGTGCGACGCGCAAAATAGCGCGAGTGATAAACTGCACAAAACAGTGCGACGAGCAAAATAGCGAGAGTGTGAACTGCACAAAACAGTGCGACGCGCAAAATAGCGGGACTGGGAACTGCACAAAACAGTGCGACGCGCAAAATAGCGCGAGTGCGAACTGCACAAAATAGTTCGACGCGCAAAATAGCGCGAGTGATAAACTGCACAAAACAGTGCGACGCGCAAAAGAGCGGGAGTGCGAACTGCACAAAACAGTGCGACCCACAATATAGCGCGAGTGATTAACTGCACGAAACAGTGCGACGCGTAAAATAGCGCGAGTGATAAACTGCTCAAAACAGTGCGACGAGCAAAATAGCGTGAGTGTGAACTGCACAAAACAGTGCGACGCGCAAAATAGCGAGAGTGATAAACTGCACAAAACAGTGCGACGCGCAAAATAGCGCGAGTGGCGACTCTACAAGACAGTGCGATGCACAAAATAGCGCGAGTGTGAACTGCACAAAACAATGCGATGCGCAAAATAGTGCGACTGCGAACTGCACAAAACAGTGTGACGCGCAAAGTAGCGCGAGTGATAAACTGCACAAAACAGTTCGACGAGCAAAATACCGAGAGTGTGAACTGCACAAGATAGTGCGACGCGCAAAATAGCGCGACTGGGAACTGCACTAAACAGTGTGACGCGCAAAATAGCGTGAGTGATAAACTGCACAAAACAGTGCGACGCGCAAAATAGCACGAGTGTCAACTACCCAAAACAGTGCGACGCGCAAAAAATAGCGCGAGTGCGAACTGCACAAAATAGTGCGACGTGCAAAATAGTGCGAGTGATTAACTGCACGAAACAGTGCGATGCGCAAAATTGCGCGAGTGATAAACTGCACAAAACAGTGCGACGAGCAAAATAGCGCGAGTGGGAACTGCACAAAACAGTGCGACGCGCAGAATAGCGCGTGTGTCAACCGCACAAAACAGCGCGACGCGCAAAATAGCGAGAGTGATAAACTGCACAAAACAGTGCGACGCGCAAAATAGCGCGTGTGTCAACCGCACAAAACAGTGCGACGCGCAAAATAGCGAGAGTGATAAACTGCACAAAACAGTGCGACGCGCAAAATAGCACGAGTGGCGACTCTACAAGACAGTGCGACGCACAAAATAGCGCGAGTGTGAACTGCACAAAACAGTGCGACGCGCAAAATAGCGCGAGTGATAAACTGCACAAAACAGTACGACGCGCAAAATCGCGTGAGTGTCAACTACCCAAAACATTGCGACGCGCAAAATAGCGCAGTGCGAACAGCACAAAATAGTACGACACGCAAAATAGCGCGAGTGATAAACTGCACAAAACAGTGCGACGCGCAAAATAGCGGGAGTGCGAACTGCACAAAACAGTGCGACGCGCAAAATAGGGCGAGTGATTAACTGCACGAAACAGTGCGACGCGCAAAATAGCACGAGTGTTAAACTGCACCAAAAAGTGCGACGAGCAAAATAGCGCGAGTGTGAACTGCACAAAACAGTGCGACGCGCAAAATAGCACGAGTGATAAACTGCACAAAACAGTGCGACGAGCAAAATAGCGAGAGTGTGAACTGCACAAAACAGTGCGACGCGCAAAATAGCGGGACTGGGAACTGCACAAAACAGTGCGACGCGCAAAATAGCGCGAGTGCGAACTGCACAAAATAGTTCGACGCGCAAAATAGCGCGAGTGATAAACTGCACAAAACAGTGCGACGCGCAAAAGAGCGGGAGTGCGAACTGCACAAAACAGTGCGACCCACAATATAGCGCGAGTGATTAACTGCACGAAACAGTGCGACGCGTAAAATAGCGCGAGTGATAAACTGCTCAAAACAGTGCGACGAGCAAAATAGCGTGAGTGTGAACTGCACAAAACAGTGCGACGCGCAAAATAGCGAGAGTGATAAACTGCACAAAACAGTGCGACGCGCAAAATAGCGCGAGTGGCGACTCTACAAGACAGTGCGATGCACAAAATAGCGCGAGTGTGAACTGCACAAAACAATGCGATGCGCAAAATAGTGCGACTGCGAACTGCACAAAACAGTGTGACGCGCAAAGTAGCGCGAGTGATAAACTGCACAAAACAGTTCGACGAGCAAAATACCGAGAGTGTGAACTGCACAAGATAGTGCGACGCGCAAAATAGCGCGACTGGGAACTGCACTAAACAGTGTGACGCGCAAAATAGCGTGAGTGATAAACTGCACAAAACAGTGCGACGCGCAAAATAGCACGAGTGTCAACTACCCAAAACAGTGCGACGCGCAAAAAATAGCGCGAGTGCGAACTGCACAAAATAGTGCGACGTGCAAAATAGTGCGAGTGATTAACTGCACGAAACAGTGCGATGCGCAAAATTGCGCGAGTGATAAACTGCACAAAACAGTGCGACGAGCAAAATAGCGCGAGTGGGAACTGCACAAAACAGTGCGACGCGCAGAATAGCGCGTGTGTCAACCGCACAAAACAGCGCGACGCGCAAAATAGCGAGAGTGATAAACTGCACAAAACAGTGCGACGCGCAAAATAGCGCGTGTGTCAACCGCACAAAACAGTGCGACGCGCAAAATAGCGAGAGTGATAAACTGCACAAAACAGTGCGACGCGCAAAATAGCACGAGTGGCGACTCTACAAGACAGTGCGACGCACAAAATAGCGCGAGTGTGAACTGCACAAAACAGTGCGACGCGCAAAATAGCGCGAGTGATAAACTGCACAAAACAGTACGACGCGCAAAATCGCGTGAGTGTCAACTACCCAAAACATTGCGACGCGCAAAATAGCGCAGTGCGAACAGCACAAAATAGTACGACACGCAAAATAGCGCGAGTGATAAACTGCACAAAACAGTGCGACGCGCAAGATAGCGGGAGTGCGAACTGCACAAAACAGTGCGACGCGCAAAATAGGGCGAGTGATTAACTGCACGAAACAGTGCGACGCGCAAAATAGCACGAGTGTTAAACTGCACCAAAAAGTGCGACGAGCAAAATAGCGCGAGTGAGAACTGCACAAAACAGTGCGACGCGCAAAATAGCGCGAGTGATAAACTGCACAAAACAGTGCGACGAGCAAAATAGCGAGAGTGTGAACTGCACAAAACAGTGCGACGCGCAAAATAGCGGGACTGGGAACTGCACAAAACAGTGCGTCGCGCAAAATAGCGCGAGTGCGAACTGCGCAAAATAGTGCGACGCGCAAAATAGCGCGAGTGATAAACTGCACAAAACAGTGCGACGCGCAAAAGAGCGGGACTGCGAACTGCACAAAACAGTGCGACCCACAATATAGCGCGAGTGATTAACTGCACGAAACAGTGCGACGCGTAAAATAGCGCGAGTGGGAAACTGCTCAAAACAGTGCGACGAGCAAAATAGCGTGAGTGTGAACTGCACAAAACAGTGCGACGCGCAAAATAGCGCGTTTGTCAACCGCACAAAACAGTGCGACGCGCAAAATAGCGAGAGTGATAAACTGCACAAAACAGTGCGACGCGCAAAATAGCGCGAGTGGTGACTCTACAAGACAGTGCGATGCACAAAATAGCGCGAGTGTGAACTGCACAAAACAATGCGAATGCGAACTGCACAAAACAGTGTGACGCGCAAAGTAGCGCGAGTGATAAACTGCACAAAACAGTTCGACGAGCAAAATACCGAGAGTGTGAACCGCACAAGATAGTGCGACGCGCAAAATAGCGCGACTGGGAACTGCACTAAACAGTGTGACGCGCAAAATAGCGTGAGTGATAAACTGCACAAAACAGTGCGACGCGCAAAATAGCACGAGTGTCAACTACCCAAAACAGTGCGACGAGCTAAATAGCGCGAGTGCGAACTGCACAAAATAGTGCGACGTGCAAAATAGTGCGAGTGATTAACTGCACGAAACAGGGCGATGCGCAAAATTGCGCGAGTGATAAACTGCACAAAACAGTGCGACGAGCAAAATAGCGCGAGTGGGAACTGCAGAAAACAGTGCGACGCGCAGAATAGCGCGTGTGTCAACCGCACAAAACAGTGCGACGCGTAAAATAGCGAGAGTGATAAACTGCACAAAACAGTGCGACGCGCAAAATAGCGCGAGTGGCGACTCTACAAGACAGTGCGACGCACAAAATAGCGCGAGTGTGAACTGCACAAAACAGTGCGACGCGCAAAATAGCGCGAGTGATAAACTGCACAAAACAGTACGACGCGCAAAATCGCGTGAGTGTCAACTACCCAAAACATTGCGACGCGCAAAATAGCGCAGTGCGAACAGCACAAAATAGTACGACACGCAAAATAGCGCGAGTGATAAACTGCACAAAACAGTGCGACGCGCAAAATAGGGCTAGTGATTAACTGCACGAAACAGTGCGACGCGCAAAATAGCACGAGTGTTAAACTGCACCAAAAAGTGCGACGAGCAAAATAGCGCGAGTGTGAACTGCACAAAACAGTGCGACGCGCAAAATAGCGCGAGTGATAAACTGCACAAAACAGTGCGACGAGCAAAATAGCGAGAGTGTGAACTGCACAAAACAGTGCGACGCGCAAAATAGCGGGACTGGGAACTGCACAAAACAGTGCGACGCGCAAAATAGCGCGAGTGCGAACTGCGCAAAATAGTGCGACGCGCAAAATAGCGCGAGTGATAAACTGCACAAAACAGTGCGACGCGCAAAAGTGCGGGACTGCGAACTGCACAAAACAGTGCGACCCACAATATAGCGCGAGTGATTAACTGCACGAAACAGTGCGACGCGTAAAATAGCGCGAGTGAGAAACTGCTCAAAACAGTGCGACGAGCAAAATAGCGTGAGTGTGAACTGCACAAAACAGTGCGACGCGCAAAATAGCGCCTTTGTCAACCGCACAAAACAGTGCGACGCGCAAAATAGCGAGAGTGATAAACTGCACAAAACAGTGCGACGCGCAAAATAGCGCGAGTGGCGACTCTACAAGACAGTGCGATGCACAAAATAGCGCGAGTGTGAACTGCACAAAACAATGCGATGCGCAAAATAGTGCGAATGCGAACTGCACAAAACAGTGTGACGCGCAAAGTAGCGCGAGTGATAAACTGCACAAAACAGTTCGACGAGCAAAATACCGAGAGTGTGAACTGCACAAGATAGTGCGACGCGCAAAATAGCGCGACTGGGAACTGCACTAAACAGTGTGACGCGCAAAATAGCGTGAGTGATAAACTGCACAAAACAGTGCGACGCGCAAAATAGCACGAGTGTCAACTACCCAAAACAGTGCGACGAGCTTAATAGCGCGAGTGCGAACTGCACAAAATAGTGCGACGTGCAAAATAGTGCGAGTGATTAACTGCACGAAACAGGGCGATGCGCAAAATTGCGCGAGTGATAAACTGCACAAAACAGTGCGACGAGCAAAATAGCGCGAGTGGGAACTGCACAAAACAGTGCGACGCGCAGAATAGCGCGTGTGTCAACCGCACAAAACAGTGCGACGCGCAAAATAGCGAGAGTGATAAACTGCACAAAACAGTGCGACGCGCAAAATAGCGCGAGTGGCGACTCTACAAGACAGTGCGACGCACAAAATAGCGCGAGTGTGAACTGCACAAAACAGTGCGACGCGCAAAATAGCGCGAGTGATAAACTGCACAAAACAGTACGACGCGCAAAATCGCGTGAGTGTCAACTACCCAAAACATTGCGACGCGCAAAATAGCGCAGTGCGAACAGCACAAAATAGTACGACACGCAAAATAGCGCGAGTGATAAACTGCACAAAACAGTGCGACTCGCAAAATAGCGGGAGTGCGAACCGCACAAAACAGTGCGACGCGCAAAATAGGGCGAGTGATTAACTGCACGAAACAGTGCGACGCGCAAAATAGCACGAGTGTTAAACTGCACCAAAAAGTGCGACGAGCAAAATAGCGCGAGTGTGAACTGCACAAAACAGTGCGACGCGCAAAATAGCGCGAGTGATAAACTGCACAAAACAGTGCGACGAGCAAAATAGCGAGAGTGTGAACTGCACAAAACAGTGCGACGCGCAAAATAGCGGGACTGGGAACTGCACAAAACAGTGCGACGCGCAAAATAGCGCGAGTGCGAACTGCGCAAAATAGTGCGACGCGCAAAATAGCGAGAGTGATAAACTGCACAAAACAGTGCGACGCGCAAAATACCGCGAGTGATAAACTGCACAAAATAGTACGACGCGCAAAATCGCGTGAGTGTCAACTACCCAAAACATTGCGACGCGCAAAATAGCGCAGTGCGAACAGCACAAAATAGTACGACACGCAAAATAGCGCGAGTGATAAACTGCACAAAACAGTGCGACGCGCAAAATAGCGGGAGTGCGAACTGCACAAAACAGTGCGACGCGCAAAATAGGGCGAGTGATTAACTGCACGAAACAGTGCGACGCGCAAAATAGCACGAGTGTTAAACTGCACCAAAAAGTGCGACGAGCAAAATAGCGCGAGTGTGAACTGCACAAAACAGTGCGACGCGCAAAATAGCGCGAGTGATAAACTGCACAAAACAGTGCGACGAGCAAAATAGCGAGAGTGTGAACTGCACAAAACAGTGCGACGCGCAAAATAGCGGGACTGGGAACTGCACAAAACAGTGCGACGCGCAAAATAGCGCGAGTGATAAACTGCACAAAACAGTACGACGAGCAAAATAGCGAGAGTGTGAACTGCACAAAACAGTGCGACGCGCAAAATAGCGGGACTGGGAACTGCACAAAACAGTGCGATGCGCAAAATAGCGCGAGTGCGAACTGCACAAAATAGTGCGACGCGCAAAATAGCGCGAGTGATAAACTGCACAAAACAGTGCGACGCGCAAAAGAGCGGGAGTGCGAACTGCACAAAACAGTGCGACCCACAATATAGCGCGAGTGATTAACTGCACGAAACAGTGCGACGCGTAAAATAGCGCGAGTGATAAACTGCTCAAAACAGTGCGACGAGCAAAATAGCGTGAGTGTGAACTGCACAAAACAGTGCGACGCGCAAAATAGCGCGTTTGTCAACCGCACAAAACAGTGCGACGCGCAAAATAGCGAGAGTGATAAACTGCACAAAACAGTGCGACGCGCAAAATAGCGCGCGTGGCGACTCTAAAAGACAGTGCGATGCACAAAATAGCGCGAGTGTGAACTGCACAAAACAATGCGATGCGCAAAATAGTGCGACTGCGAACTGCACAAAACAGTGTGACGCGCAAAGTAGCGCGAGTGATAAACTGCACAAAACAGTTCGACGAGCAAAATACCGAGAGTGTGAACTGCACAAGATAGTGCGACGCGCAAAATACCGCGACTGGGAACTGCCCTAAACAGTGTGACGCGCAAAATAGCGTGAGTGATAAACTGCACAAAACAGTGCGACGCGCAAAATAGCACGAGTGTCAACTACCCAAAACAGTGCGACGCGCAAAAAATAGCGCGAGTGCGAACTGCACAAAATAGTGCGACGTGCAAAATAGTGCGAGTGATTAACTGCACGAAACAGTGCGATGCGCAAAATTGCGCGAGTGATAAACTGCACAAAACAGTGCGACGAGCAAAATAGCGCGAGTGGGAACTGCATAAAACAGTGCGACGCGCAGAATAGCGCGTGTGTCAACCGCACAAAACAGTGCGACACACAAAATAGCGAGAGTGATAAACTGCACAAAACAGTGCGACGCGCAAAATAGTGCGAGTGGCGACTCTACAAGACAGTGCGATGCACAAAATAGCGCGAGTGTGAACTGCACAAAACAGTGCGACGCGCAAAATAGCGCGAGTGATAAACTGCACAAAACAGTACGACGCGCAAAATCGCGTGAGTGTCAACTACCCAAAACATTGCGACGTGCAAAATAGCGCAGTGCGAACAGCACAAAATAGTACGACACGCAAAATAGCGCGAGTGATAAACTGCACAAAACAGTGCGACGCGCAAAATAGCGGGAGTGCGAACTGCACAAAACAGTGCGACGCGCAAAATAGGGCGAGTGATTAACTGCACGAAACAGTGCGACGCGCAAAATAGCACGAGTGTTAAACTGCACCAAAAAGTGCGACGAGCAAAATAGCGCGAGTGTGAACTGCACAAAACAGTGCGACGCGCAAAATAGCGCGAGTGATAAACTGCACAAAACAGTGCGACGAGCAAAATAGCGAGAGTGTGAACTGCACAAAACAGTGCGACGCGCAAAATAGCGGGACTGGGAACTGCACAAAACAGTGCGACGCGCAAAATAGCGCGAGTGCGAACTGCACAAAATAGTGCGACGCGCAAAATAGCGCGAGTGATAAACTGAACAAAACAGTGCGACGAGCAAAATAGCGAGAGTGTGAACTGCACAAAACAGTGCGACGCGCAAAATAGCGGGACTGGGAACTGCACAAAACAGTGCGACGCGCAAAATAGCGCGAGTGATAAACTGCACAAAACAGTACGACGAGCAAAATAGCGAGAGTGTGAACTGCACAAAACAGTGCGACGCGCAAAATAGCGAGAGTGTGAACTGCACAAAACAGTGGGACGCGCAAAATAGCGGGACTGGGAACTGCACAAAACAGGGCGACGCTCAAAATAGCGCGAGTGCAAACTGCACAAAATAGTGCGACGCGCAAAATAGCGCGAGTGATAAACTGCACAAAACAGTGCGATGCGCAAAAGAGCGTGAGTGCGAACTGCACAAAACAGTGCGACCCACAATATAGCGTGAGTGATTAACTGCACGAAACAGTGCGACGCGCAAAATAGCGCGAGTGATAAACTGCTCAAAACAGTGCGACGAGCAAAATAGCGTGAGTGTGAACTGCACAAAACAGTGTGACGCGCAAAATAGTGCGTTTGTCAACCGCACAAAACAGTGCGACGCGCAAAATAGCGAGAGTGATAAACTGCACAAAACAGTGCGACGCGCAAAATAGCGCGAGTGGCGACTCTACAAGACAGTGCGATGCACAAAATAGCGCGAGTGTGAACTACACAAAACAATGCGATGCGCAAAATAGTGCGACTGGGAACTGCGCAAAACAGTGTGACGCGCAAAGTAGCGCGAGTGATAAACTACACAAAACAGTTCGACGAGCAAAATACCGAGAGTGTGAACTGCACAAGATAGCGTGAGTGATAAACTGCACAAAACAGTGCGACGCGCAAAATAGCACGAGTGTCAACTACCCAAAACAGTGCGACGCGCAAAAAATAGCGCGAGTGCGAACTGCACAAAATAGTGCGTCGTGCAAAATAGTGCGAGTGATTAACTGCACGAAACAGTGCGATGCGCAAAATTGCGCGAGTGATAAACTGCACAAAACAGTGCGACGAGCAAAATAGCGCGAGTGGGAACTGCACAAAACAGTGCGACGCGCAGAATAGCGCGTGTGTCAACCGCACAAAACAGTGCGACGCGCAAAATAGCGAGAGTGATAAACTGCACAAAACAGTGCGACGCGCAAAATAGCGCGAGTGGCGACTCTACAAGACAGTGCGACGCACAAAATAGCGCGAGTGCGAACTGCACAAAATAGTGCGACGCGCAAAATAGCGGGAGTGATAAACTGCATAAAACAGTACGACGCGCAAAATCGCGTGAGTGTCAACTACCCAAAACATTGCGACGCGCAAAATAGCGCAAGTGCGAACAGCACAAAATAGTACGACACGCAAAATAGCGCGAGTGATAAACTGCACAAAACAGTGCGACGCGCAAAATAGCGGGAGTGCGAACTGCACAAAACAGTGCGACGCGCAAAATAGGGCGAGTGATTAACTGCACGAAACAGTGCGACGCGCAAAATAGCACGAGTGTGAACTGCACAAAACAGTGCGACGCGCAAAATAGCGGGACTGGGAACTGCACAAAACAGTGCGACGCGCAAAATAGCGCGAGTGCGAACTGCACAAAATAGTTCGACGCGCAAAATAGCGCGAGTGATAAACTGCACAAAACAGTGCGACCCGCAAAAGAGCGGGAGTGCGAACTGCACAAAACAGTGCGACCCACAATATAGCGCGAGTGATTAACTGCACGAAACAGTGCGACGCGCAAAATAGCGCGAGTGATAAACTGCTCAAAACAGTGCGACGAGCAAAATAGCGTGAGTGTGAACTTCACAAAACAGTGCGACGCGCAAAATAGCGCGTTTGTCAACCGCACAAAACAGTGCGACGCGCAAAATAGCGAGAGTGATAAACTGCACAATACAGTGCGACGCGCAAAATAGCGCGAGTGGCGACTCTACAAGACAGTGCGATGCACAAAATAGCGCGAGTGTGAACTGCACAAAACAATGCGATGCGCAAAATAGTGCGACTGCGAACTGCACAAAACAGTGTGACGCGTAAAGTAGCGCGAGTGATAAACTGCACAAA
The DNA here is from genome assembly GCA_036172215.1 of Camellia granthamiana. Classification (NCBI taxonomy): domain Eukaryota; kingdom Viridiplantae; phylum Streptophyta; class Magnoliopsida; order Ericales; family Theaceae; genus Camellia; species Camellia granthamiana. The sequence continues at coordinate 42,788 of JAXFYN010000859.1, read as the reverse complement.
ACAGTTCGACGGGCAAAATACCGAGAGTGTGAACTGCACAAGATAGTGCGACGCGCAAAATAGCACGACTGGGAACTGCACTAAACAGTGTGACGCGCAAAATAGCGTGAGTGATAAACTGCACAAAAGAGTGCGACGCGCAAAATAGCACGAGTGTCAACTACCCAAAACAGTGCGACGTGCAAAAAATAGCGCGAGTGCGAACTGCACAAAATAGTGCGACGTGCAAAATAGTGCGAGTGATTAACTGCACGAAACAGTGCGATGCGCAAAATTGCGCGAGTGATAAACTGCACAAAACAGTGCGACGAGCAAAATAGCGCGAGTGGGAACTGCAGAAAACTGTGCGACGCACAGAATAGCGCGTGTGTCAACCGCACAAAACAGTGCGACGCGCAAAATAGCGAGAGTGATAAACTGCACAAAACAGTGCGACGCGCAAAATAGCGCGAGTGGCGACTCTACAAGACAGTGCGACGCACAAAATAGCGCGAGTGTGAACTGCACAAAACAGTGCGACGCGCAAAATAGCGCGAGTGATAAACTGCACAAAACAGTACGACGCGCAAAATCGCGTGAGTGTCAACTACCCAAAACATTGCGACGCGCAAAATAGCGCAGTGCGAACAGCACAAAATAGTACGACACGCAAAATAGCGCGAGTGATAAACCGCACAAAACAGTGCGACGCGCAAAATAGCAGGAGTGCGAACTGCACAAAACAGTGCGACGCGCAAAATAGGGCGAGTGATTAACTGCACGAAACAGTGCGACGCGCAAAATAGCACGAGTGTTAAACTGCAACAAAAAGTGCGACGAGCAAAATAGCGCGAGTGTGAACTGCACAAAACAGTGCGACGCGCAAAATAGCGGGACTGGGAACTGCACAAAACAGTGCGACGCGCAAAATAGCGCGAGTGCGAACTGCACAAAATAGTGCGACGCGCAAAATAGCGCGAGTGATAAACTGCACAAAACAGTGCGACACGCAAAAGAGCGGGAGTTCGAACTGCACAAAACAGTGCGACCCACAATATAGCGCGAGTGATTAACTGCACGAAACAGTGCGACGCGCAAAATAGCGCGAGTGATAAACTGCTCAAAACAGTGCGACGAGCAAAATAGCGTGAGTGTGAACTGCACAAAACAGGTGCGACGCGCAAAATAGCGCGTTTGTCAACCGCACAAAACAGTGCGACGCGCAAAATAGCGAGAGTGATAAACTGCACAATACAGTGCGACGCGCAAAATAGCGTGAGTGGCGACTCTACAAGACAGTGCGATGCACAAAATAGCGCGAGTGTGAACTGCACAAAACAATGCGATGCGCAAAATAGTGCGATTGCGAACTGCACAAAACAGTGTGACGCGTAAAGTAGGCGCGAGTGATAAACTGCACAAAACAGTTCGACGGGCAAAATACCGAGAGTGTGAACTGCACAAGATAGTGCGACGCGCAAAATAGCACGACTGGGAACTGCACTAAACAGTGTGACGCGCAAAATAGCGTGAGTGATAAACTGCACAAAAGAGTGCGACGCGCAAAATAGCACGAGTGTCAACTACCCAAAACAGTGTGACGTGCAAAAAATAGCGCGAGTGCGAACTGCACAAAATAGTGCGACGTGCAAAATAGTGCGAGTGATTAACTGCACGAAACAGTGCGATGCGCAAAATTGCGCGAGTGATAAACTGCACAAAACAGTGCGACGAGCAAAATAGCGCGAGTGGGAACTGCAGAAAACAGTGCGACGCGCAGAATAGCGCGTGTGTCAACCGCACAAAACAGTGCGACGCGCAAAATAGCGAGAGTGATAAACTGCACAAAACAGTGCGACGCGCAAAATAGCGCGAGTGCCGACTCTACAAGACAGTGCGACGCACAAAATAGCGCGAGTGTGAACTGCACAAAACAGTGCGACGCGCAAAATAGCGCGAGTGATAAACTGCACAAAACAGTACGACGCGCAAAATCGCGTGAGTGTCAACTACCCAAAACATTGCGACGCGCAAAATAGCGCAGTGCGAACAGCACAAAATAGTACGACACGCAAAATAGCGCGAGTGATAAACTGCACAAAACAGTGCGACGCGCAAAATAGCGGGAGTGCGAACTGCACAAAACAGTGCGACGCGCAAAATAGGGCGAGTGATTAACTGCACGAAACAGTGCGACGCGCAAAATAGCACGAGTGTTAAACTGCACCAAAAAGTGCGACGAGCAAAATAGCGCGAGTGTGAACTGCACAAAGCAGTGCGACGCGCAAAATAGCGCGAGTGATAAACTGCACAAAACAGTGCGACGAGCAAAATAGCGAGAGTGTGAACTGCACAAAACAGTGCGACGCGCAAAATAGCGGGACTGGGAACTGCACAAAACAGTGCGACGCGCAAAATAGCGTGAGTGCGAACTGCACAAAATAGTGCGAAGCACAAAATAGCGCGAGTGATAAACTGCACAAAACAGTGCGACGCGCAAAAGAGCGGGAGTGCGAACTGCACAAAACAGTGCGACCCACAATATAGCGCGAGTGATTAACTGCATGAAACAGTGCGACGCGTAAAATAGCGCGAGTGATAAACTGCTCAAAACAGTGCGACGAGCAAAATAGCGTGAGTGTGAACTGCACAAAACAGTGCGATGAGCAAAATAGCGCGTTTGTCAACCGCACAAAACAGTGCGACGCGCAAAATAGCGAGAGTGATAAACTGCACAATACAGTGCGACGCGCAAAATAGCGCGAGTGGCGACTCTACAAGACAGTGCGATGCACAAAATAGCGTGAGTGTGAACTGCACAAAACAATGCGATGCGCAAAATAGTGCGACTGCGAACTGCACAAAACAGTGTGACGCGTAAAGTAGCGCGAGTGATAAACTGCACAAAACAGTTCGACGAGCAAAATACCGAGAGTGTGAACTGCACAAGATAGTGCGACGCGCAAAATAGCACGACTGGGAACTGCACTAAACAGTGTGACGCGCAAAATAGCGTGAGTGATAAACTGCACAAAACAGTGCGACGCGCAAAATAGCACGAGTGTCAACTACCCAAAACAGTGCGACGCGCAAAAAATAGCGCGAGTGCGAACTGCACAAAATAGTGCGACTTGCAAAATAGTGCGAGTGATTAACTGCACGAAACAGTGCGATGTGCAAAATTGCGCGAGTGATAAACTGCACAAAACAGTGCGACGAGCAAAATAGCGCGAGTGGGAACTGCACAAAACAGTGCGACGCGCAGAATAGCGCGTGTGTCAACCGCACAAAACAGTGCGACGCGCAAAATAGCGAGAGTGATAAACTACACAAAACAGTGCGACGCGCAAAATAGCGCGAGTGGCGACTCTACAAGACTGTGCGACGCACAAAATAGCGCGAGTGCGAAACTGCACAAAATAGTGCGACGCGCAAAATAGCGCGAGTGATAAACTGCACAAAACAGTGCGACGCGTAAAAGAGCGGGAGTGCGAACTGCACAAAACAGTGCGACCCACAATATAGCGCGAGTGATTAACCTGCACGAAACAGTGCGACGCGTAAAATAGCGCGAGTGATAAACTTCTCAAAACAGTGCGACGAGCAAAATAGCGGGAGTGTGAACTGCACAAAACAGTGCGACGCGCAAAATAGCGCGTTTGTCAACCGCACAAAACAGTGCGACGCGCAAAATAGCGAGAGTGATAAACTGCACAAACAGTGCGACGCGCAAAATAGCGCGAGTGGCGACTCTACAAGACAGTGCGATGCACAAAATAGCGCGAGTGTGAACTGCACAAAACAATGCGATGCGCAAAATAGTGCGAATGCGAACTGCACAAAACAGTGTGACGCGCAAAGTAGCGCGAGTGATAAATTGCACAAAACAGTTCGACGAGCAAAATACCGAGAGTGTGAACTACACAAGATAGTGCGACGCGCAAAATAGCGCGACTGGGAACTGCACTAAACAGTGTGACGCACACATAGAGCGTGAGTGATAAACTGCACAAAACAGTGCGACGCGCAAAATAGCACGAGTGTCAACTACCCAAAACAGTGCGACGAGCTAAATAGCGCGAGTGCGAACTGCACAAAATAGTGCGACGTGCAAAATAGTGTGAGTGATTAACTGCACGAAACAGGGGCGACGCGCAAAATTGCGCGAGTGATAAACTGCACAAAACAGTGCGACGAGCAAAATAGCGCGAGTGGGAACTGCACAAAACAGTGCGACGCGCAGAATAGCGCGTTGTCAACCGCACAAAACAGTGCGACGCGCAAAATAGCGAGAGTGATAAACTGCACAAAACAGTGCGACGCGCAAATAGCGCGAGTGGCGACTCTACAAGACAGTGCGACGCACAAAAATAGCGCGAGTGCGAACTGCACAAAATAGTGCGATGCGCAAAATAGCGCGAGTGATAAACTGCACAAAACAGTGCGACGTGTAAAAGCGCGGGAGTGCGAACTGCACAAAACAGTGGCGACCCATAATATAGCGCGAGTGATTAACTGCACGAAACAGTGCGACGCGTAAAATAGCGCGAGTGATCAACTGCTCAAAACAGTGCGACGAGCAAAATAGCGTGAGTGTGAACTGCACAAAACAGTGCGATGAGCAAAATAGCGCGTTTGTCAACCGCACAAAACAGTGCGACGCGCAAAATAGCCGAGAGTGATAAACTGCACAATACAGTGCGACGCGCAAAATAGCGCGAGTGGCGACCTCTACAAGACAGTGCGATGCACAAAATAGCGTGAGTGTGAACTGCACAAAACAATGCGATGCGCAAAATAGTGCGACTGCGAACTGCACAAAACAGTGTGACGCGTAAAGTAGCGCGAGTGATAAACTGCACAAAACAGTTCGACGAGCAAAATACCGAGAGTGTGAACTGCACAAGATAGTGCGACGCGCAAAATAGCACGACTGGGAACTGCACTAAACAGTGTGACGCGCAAAATAGCGTGAGTGATAAACTGCACAAAACAGTGCGTCGCGCAAAATAGCACGAGTGTCAACTACCCAAAACAGTGCGACGCGCAAAAAATAGCGCGAGTGCGAACTGCACAAAATAGTGCGACTTGCAAAATAGTGCGAGTGATTAACTGCACGAAACAGTGCGATGTGCAAAATTGCGCGAGTGATAAACTGCACAAAACAGTGCGACGAGCAAAATAGCGCGAGTGGGAACTGCACAAAACAGTGCGACGCGCAGAATAGCGCGTGTGTCAACCGCACAAAACAGTGCGACGCGCAAAATAGCGAGAGTGATAAACTACACAAAACAGTGCGACGCGCAAAATAGCGCGAGTGGCGACTCTACAAGACTGTGCGACGCACAAAATAGCGCGAGTGCGAACTGCACAAAATAGTGCGACGCGCAAAATAGCGCGAGTGATAAACTGCACAAAACAGTGCGACGCGTAAAAGAGCGGGAGTGCGAACTGCACAAAACAGTGCGACCCACAATATAGCGCGAGTGATTAACTGCACGAAACAGTGCGACGCGTAAAATAGCGCGAGTGATAAACTTCTCAAAACAGTGCGACGAGCAAAATAGCGGGAGTGTGAACTGCACAAAACAGTGCGACGCGCAAAATAGCGCGTTTGTCAACCGCACAAAACAGTGCGACTGCGCAAAATAGCGAGAGTGATAAACTGCACAAAACAGTGCGACGCGCAAAAATAGCGCGAGTGGCGACTCTACAAGACAGTGCGATGCACAAAATAGCGCGAGTGTGAACTGCACAAAACAATGCGATGCGCAAAATAGTGCGAATGCGAACTGCAACAAAACAGTGTGACGCGCAAAGTAGCGCGAGTGATAAATTGCACAAAACAGTTCGACGAGCAAAATACCGAGAGTGAACTACACAAGATAGTGCGACGCGCAAAATAGCGCGACTGGGAACTGCACTAAACAGTGTGACGCACAACATAGCGTGAGTGATAAACTGCACAAAACAGTGCGACGCGCAAAATAGCACGAGTGTCAACTACCCAAAACAGTGCGACGAGCTTAGCGCGAGTGCGAACTGCACAAAATAGTGCGACGTGCAAAATAGTGTGAGTGATTAACTGCACGAAACAGGGCGACGCGCAAAATTGCGCGAGTGATAAACTGCACAAAACAGTGCGACGAGCAAAATAGCGCGAGTGGGAACTGCACAAAACAGTGCGACGCGCAGAATAGCGCGTGTGTCAACCGCACAAAACAGTGCGACGCGCAAAATAGCGAGAGTGATAAACTGCACAAAACAGTGCGACGCGCAAAATAGCGCGAGTGGCGACTCTACAAGACAGTGCGACGCACAAAATAGCGCGAGTGCGAACTGCACAAAATAGTGCGATGCGCAAAATAGCGCGAGTGATAAACTGCACAAAACAGTGCGACGTGTAAAAGCGCGGGAGTGCGAACTGCACAAAACAGTGCGACCCATAATATAGCGCGAGTGATTAACTGCACGAAACAGTGCGACGCGTAAAATAGCGCGAGTGATCAACTGCTCAAAACAGTGCGACGAGCAAAATAGCGTGAGTGTGAACTGCACAAAACAGTGCGACGCGCAAAATAGCGCGTTTGTCAACCGCACAAAACAGTGCGACGCGCAAAATAGCGAGAGTGATAAACTGCACAAAACAGTGCGACGCGCAAAATAGCGCGAGTGGCGACTCTACAAGACAGTGCGATGCACAAAATAGCGCGAGTGTGAACTGCACAAAACAATGCGATGCGCAAAATAGTGCGACTGCGAACTGCACAAAACAGTGTGACGCGCAAAGTAGCGCGAGTGATAAACTGCACAAAACAGTTCGACGAGCAAAATACCGAGAGTGTGAACTGCACAAGATAGTGCGACGCGCAAAATAGCGCGACTGGGAACTGCACTAAACAGTGGGACGCGCAAAATAGCGTGAGTGATAAACTGCACAAAACAGTGCGACGCGCAAAATAGCACGAGTGTCAACTACCCAAAACAGTGCGACGTGCAAAAAATAGCGCGAGTGCGAACTGCACAAAATAGTGCGACGTGCAAAATAGTGCGAGTGATTAACTGCACGAAACAGTGCGATGCGCAAAATTGCGCGGGTGATAAACTGCACAAAACAGTGCGACGAGCAAAATAACGCGAGTGGGAACTGCAGAAAATAGTGCGACGCGCAGAATAGCGCGTGTGTCAACCGCACAAAACAACGCGACGCGCAAAATAGCGAGAGTGATAAACTGCACAAAACAGTGCGACGCGCAAAATAGCGCGAGTGCCGACTCTACAAGACAGTGCGACGCACAAAATAGCGCGAGTGTGAACTGCACAAAACAGTGCGACGCGCAAAATAGCGCGAGTGATAAACTGCACAAAACAGTACGACGCGCAAAATCGCGTGAGTGTCAACTACCCAAAACATTGCGACGCGCAAAATAGCGCAGTGCGAACAGCACAAAATAGTACGACACGCAAAATAGCGCGAGTGATAAACTGCACAAAACAGTGCGACGCGCAAAATAGCGGGAGTGCGAACAGCACAAAACAGTGCGACGCGCAAAATAGGGCGAGTGATTAACTGCACGAAACAGTGCGACGCGCAAAATAGCACGAGTGTTAAACTGCACCAAAAAGTGCGACGAGCAAAATCGCGCGAGTGTGAACTGCACAAAGCAGTGCGACGCGCAAAATAGCGCGAGTGATAAACTGCACAAAACAGTGCGACGAGCAAAATAGCGAGAGTGTGAACTGCACAAAACAGTGCGACGCGCAAAATAGCGGGACTAGGAACTGCACAAAACAGTGCGACGCGCAAAATAGCGTGAGTGCGAACTGCACAAAATAGTTCGACGCGCAAAATAGCGCGAGTGATAAACTGCACAAAACAGTGCGACGCGCAAAAGAGCGGGAGTGCGAACTGCACAAAACAGTGCGACCCACAATATAGCGCGAGTGATTAACTGCACGAAACAGTGCGACGCGTAAAATAGCGCGAGTGATAAACTGCTCAAAACAGTGCGACGAGCAAAATAGCGTGAGTGTGAACTGCACAAAACAGTGCGACGCGCTAAATAGCGCGTTTGTCAACCGCACAAAACAGTGCGACGCGCAAAATAGCGAGAGTGATAAACTGCACAAAACAGTGCGACGCGCAAAATAGCGCGAGTGGCGACTCTACAAGACAGTGCGACGCACAAAATAGCGCAAGTGTGAACTGCACAAAACAGTGCGACGCGCAAAACAGCGCGAGTGACAAACTGCACAAAACAGTACGACGCGCAAAATCGCGTGAGTGTCGACTACCCAAAACATTGCGACGCGCAAAATTGCGCAGTGCGAACAGCACAAAATAGTACGACACGCAAAATAGCGCGAGTGATAAACTGCACAAAACAGTGCGACGCGCAAAATAGCGGGAGTGCGAACTGCACAAAACAGTGCGACTTGCAAAATAGGGCGAGTGATTAACTGCACGAAACAGTGCGACGCGCAAAATAGCGCGAATGTGAACTGCACAAAACGGTGCGACGCGCAAAATAGCGCGAGTGATAAACTGCACAAAACCGTGCGACGAGCAAAATAGCGAGAGTGTGAACTGCACAAAACAGTGTGACGCGCAAAATAGCGGGACTGGGAACTGCACAAAACAGTGCGACGCGCAAAATAGCGCGAGTGCGAACTGCACAAAATAGTGCGACGCGCAAAATAGCGCGAGTGATAAACTGCACAAAACAGTGCGACGCGCAAAAGAGCGGGAGTGCGAACTGCACAAAACAGTGCGATCCACAATATAGCGCGAGTGATTAACTGCACGAAACAGTGCGACGAGCAAAATAGCGTGAGTGTGAACTGCACAAAACAGTGCGACACGCAAAATAGCGCGTTTGTCAACCGCACAAAACAGTGCGACGCGCAAAATAGCGAGAGTGATAAACTGCACAAAACAGTGCGACGCGCAAAATAGCGCGAGTGGCGACTCTACAAGACAGTGCGATGCACAAAATAGCGCGAGTCTGAATAGCACAAAACAATGCGATGCGCAAAATAGTGCGACTGCGAACTGCACAAAACAGTGTGACGCGCAAAGTAGCGCGAGTGATAAACTGCACAAAACAGTTCGACGAGCAAAATACCGAGAGTGTGAACTGCACAAAACAGTGCGACGCGCAGAATAGCGCGTGTGTCAACCGCACAAAACAGTGCGACGCGCAAAATAGCGAGAGTGATAAACTGCACAAAACAGTGCGACGCGCAAAATAGCGCGAGTGGCGACTCTACAAGACAGTGCGACGCACAAAATAGCGCGAGTGCGAACTGCACAAAATAGTGCGACGCGCAAAATAGCGCGAGTGATAAACTGCACAAAACAGTGCGACGCGTAAAAGCGCGGGAGTGCGAACTGCACAAAACAGTGCGACCCACAATATAGCGCGAGTGATTAACTGCACGAAACAGTGCGACGCGTAAAATAGCGCGAGTGATAAACTGCTCAAAACAGTGCGACGAGCAAAATAGCGTGAGTGTGAACTGCACAAAACAGTGCGACGCGCAAAATAGCGCGTTTGTCAACCGCACAAAACAGTGCGACGCGCAAAATAGCGCGAGTGGCGACTCTACAAGACAGTGCGATGCACAAAATAGCGCGAGTGTGAACTGCACAAAACAATGCGATGCGCAAAATAGTGCGACTGCGAACTGCACAAAACAGTGTGACGCGCAAAGTAGCGCGAGTGATAAACTGCACAAAACAGTTCGACGAGCAAAATACCGAGAGTGTGAACTGCACAAGATAGTGCGACGCGCAAAATAGCGCGACTAGGAACTGCACTAAACAGTGGGACGCGCAAAATAGCGTGAGTGATAAACTGCACAAAACAGTGCGACGCGCAAAATAGCACGAGTGTCAACTACCCAAAACAGTGCGACGTGCAAAAAATAGCGCGAGTGCGAACTGCACAAAATAGTGCGACGTGCAAAATAGTGCGAGTGATTAACTGCACGAAACAGTGCGATGCGCAAAATTGCGCGGGTGATAAACTGCACAAAACAGTGCGACGAGCAAAATAACGCGAGTGGGAACTGCAGAAAACAGTGCGACGCGCAGAATAGCGCGTGTGTCAACCGCACAAAACAGTGCGACGCGCAAAATAGCGAGAGTGATAAACTGCACAAAACAGTGCGACGCGCAAAATAGCGCGAGTGGCGACTCTACAAGACAGTGCGACGCACAAAATAGCGCGAGTGTGAACTGCACAAAACAGTGCGACGCGCAAAATAGCGCGAGGGATAAACTGCACAAAACAGTACGACGCGCAAAATCGCGTGAGTGTCAACTACCCAAAACATTGCCACGCGCAAAATAGCGCAGTGCGAACAGCACAAAATAGTACGACACGCAAAATAGCGCGAGTGATAAACTGCACAAAACAGTGCGACGCGCAAAATAGCGGGAGTGCGAACTGCACAAAACTGTGCGACGCGCAAAATAGGGCGAGTGATTAACTGCACGAAACAGTGCGACGCGCAAAATAGCACGAGTGTTAAACTGCACCAAAAAGTGCGACGAGCAAAATAGCGCGAGTGTGAACTGCACAAAGCAGTGCGACGCGCAAAATAGCGCGAGTGATAAACTGCACAAAACAGTGCGACGAGCAAAATAGCGAGAGTGTGAACTGCACAAAATAGTGCGACGCGCAAAATAGCGGGACTGGGAACTGCACAAAACAGTGCGACGCGCAAAATAGCGTGAGTGCGAACTGCACAAAATAGTGCGACGCGTAAAATAGCGCGAGTGATAAACTGCACAAAACAGTGCGACGCGCAAAAGAGCGGGAGTGCGAACTGCACAAAACAGTGCGACCCACAATATAGCGCGAGTGATTAACTGCACGAAACAGTGCGACGCGTAAAATAGCGCGAGTGATAAACTGCTGAAAACAGTGCGACGAGCAAAATAGCGTGAGTGTGAACTGCACAAAACAGTGCGACGCGCAAAATAGCGCGTTTGTCAACCGCACAAAATAGTGCGACGCGCAAAATAGCGAGAGTGATAAACTGCACAATACAGTGCGACGCGCAAAATAGCGCGAGTGGCGACTCTACAAGACGGTGCGATGCACAAAATAGCGCGAGTGTGAACTGCACAAAACAATGCGATGCGCAAAATAGTGCGACTGCGAACTGCACAAAACAGTGTCACGCGTAAAGTAGCGCGAGTGATAAACTGCACAAAACAGTTCGACGAGCAAAATACCGAGAGTGTGAACTGCACAAGATAGTGCGACGCGCAAAATAGCGCGACTGGGAACTGCACTAAACAGTGTGACGCGCAAAATAGCGTGAGTGATAAACTGCACAAAACAGTGCGACGCGCAAAATAGCACGAGTGTCAACTACCCAAAACAGTGCGACGCGCAAAAAATAGCGCGAGTGCGAACTGCACAAAATAGTGCGACGTGCAAAATAGTGCGAGTGATTAACTGCACGAAACAGTGCGATGCGCAAAATTGCGCGAGTGATAAACTGCACAAAAAAGTGCGACGAGCAAAATAGCGCGAGTGGGAACTGCATAAAATAGTGCGACGCGCAGAATAGCGCGTGTGTCAACCGCACAAAACAATGCGACGCGCAAAATAGCGAGAGTGATAAACTACACAAAACAGTGCGACGCGCAAAATAGCGCGAGTGGCGACTCTACAAGACAGTGCGACGCACAAAATAGCGCGACTGCGAACTGCACAAAATAGTGCGACGCGCAAAATAGCGCGAGTGATAAACTGCACAAAACAGTGCGACGCGTAAAAGAGCGGGAGTGCGAACTGCACAAAACAGTGCGACCCACAATATAGCGCGAGTGATTAACTGCACGAAACAGTGCGACGCGTAAAATAGCGCGAGTGATAAACTGCTCAAAACAGTGCGACGAGCAAAATAGCGTGAGTGTGAACTGCACAAAACAGTGCGACGTGCAAAATAGCGCGTTTGTCAACCGCACAAAACAGTGCGACGCGCAAAATAGCGAGAGTGATAAACTGCACAAAACAGTGCGACGCGCAAAATAGCGCGAGTGGCGACTCTACAAGACAGTGCGATGCACAAAATAGCGCGAGTGTGAACTGCACAAAACAATGCGATGCGCAAAATAGTGCGACTGCGAACTGCACAAAACAGTGTGACGCGCAAAGTAGCGCGAGTGATAAACTGCACAAAACAGTTCGACGAGCAAAATACCGAGAGTGTGAACTGCACAAGATAGTGCGACGCGCAAAATAGCGCGACTGGGAACTGCACTAAACAGTGGGACGCGCAAAATAGCGTGAGTGATAAACTGCACAAAACAGTGCGATGCGCAAAATAGCACGAGTGTCAACTACCCGAAACAGTGCGACGTGCAAAAAATAGCGCGAGTGCGAACTGCACAAAATAGTGCGACGTGCAAAATAGTGCGAGTGATTAACTGCACGAAACAGTGCGATGCGCAAAATTGCGCTGGTGATAAACTGCACAAAACAGTGCGACGAGCAAAATAACGCGAGTGGGAACTGCAGAAAACAGTGCGACGCGCAGAATAGCGCGTGTGTCAACCGCACAAAACAGTGCGACGCGCAAAATAGCGAGAGTGATAAACTGCACAAAACAGTGCGACGCGCAAAATAGCGCGAGTGGCGACTCTACAAGACAGTGCGACGCACAAAATAGCGCGAGTGTGAACTGCACAAAACAGTGCGACGCGCAAAATAGCGCGAGGGATAAACTGCACAAAACAGTACGACGCGCAAAATCGCGTGAGTGTCAACTACCCAAAACATTGCCACGCGCAAAATAGCGCAGTGCGAACAGCACAAAATAGTACGACACGCAAAATAGCGCGAGTGATAAACTGCACAAAACAGTGCGACGCGCAAAATAGCGGGAGTGCGAACTGCACAAAACTGTGCGACGCGCAAAATAGGGCGAGTGATTAACTGCACGAAACAGTGCGACGCGCAAAATAGCACGAGTGTTAAACTGCACCAAAAAGTGCGACGAGCAAAATAGCGCGAGTGTGAACTGCACAAAGCAGTGCGACGCACAAAATAGCGCGAGTGATAAACTGCACAAAACAGTGCGACGAGCAAAATAGCGAGAGTGTGAACTGCACAAAATAGTGCGACGCGCGAAATAGCGGGACTGGGAACTGCACAAAACAGTGTGACGCGCAAAATAGCGTGAGTGCGAACTGCACAAAATAGTGCGACGCGTAAAATAGCGCGAGTGATAAACTGCACAAAACAGTGCGACGCGCAAAAGAGCGGGAGTGCGAACTGCACAAAACAGTGCGACCCACAATATAGCGCGAGTGATTAACTGCACGAAACAGTGCGACGCGTAAAATAGCGCGAGTGATAAACTGCTGAAAACAGTGCGACGAGCAAAATAGCGTGAGTGTGAACTGCACAAAACAGTGCGACGCGCAAAATAGCGCGTTTGTCAACCGCACAAAACAGTGCGACGCGCAAAATAGCGAGAGTGATAAACTGCACAATACAATGCGACGCGCAAAATAGCGCGAGTGGCGACTCTACAAGACGGTGCGATGCACAAAATAGCGCGAGTGTGAACTGCACAAAACAATGCGATGCGCAAAATAGTGTGACTACGAACTGCACAAAACAGTGTCACGCGCAAAGTAGCGCGAGTGATAAACTGCACAAAACAGTTCGATGAGCAAAATACCGAGAGTGTGAACTGCACAAGATAGTGCGACGCGCAAAATAGCGCGACTGGGAACTGCACTAAACAGTGTGACGCGCAAAATAGCGTGAGTGATAAACTGCACAAAACAGTGCGACGCGCAAAATAGCACGAGTGTCAACTACCCAAAACAGTGCGACGCGCAAAAAATAGCGCGAGTGCGAACTGCACAAAATAGTGCGACGTGCAAAATACTGCGAGTGATTAACTGCACGAAACAGTGCGATGCGCAAAATTGCGCGAGTGATAAACTGCACAAAAAAGTGCGACGAGCAAAATAGCGCGAGTGGGAACTGCATAAAATAGTGCGACGCGCAGAATAGCGCGTGTGTCAACCGCACAAAACAGTGCGACGCGCAAAATAGCGAGAGTGATAAACTACACAAAACAGTGCGACGCGCAAAATAGCGCGAGTGGCGACTCTACAAGACAGTGCGACGCACAAAATAGCGCGACTGCGAACTGCACAAAATAGTGCGACGCGCAAAATAGCGCGAGTGATAAACTGCACAAAACAGTGCGACGCGTAAAAGAGCGGGAGTGCGAACTGCACAAAACAGTGCGACCCACAATATAGCGCGAGTGATTAACTGCACGAAACAGTGCGACGCGTAAAATAGCGCGAGTGATAAACTGCTCAAAACAGTGCGACGAGCAAAATAGCGTGAGTGTGAACTGCACAAAACAGTGCGACGTGCAAAATAGCGCGTTTGTCAACCGCACAAAACAGTGCGACGCGCAAAATAGCGAGAGTGATAAACTGCACAAAACAGTGCGACGCGCAAAATAGCGCGAGTGGCGACTCTACAAGACAGTGCGATGCACAAAATAGCGCGAGTGTGAACTGCACAAAACAATGCGATGCGCAAAATAGTGCGACTGCGAACTGCACAAAACAGTGTGACGCGCAAAGTAGCGCGAGTGATAAACTGCACAAAACAGTTCGACGAGCAAAATACCGAGAGTGTGAACTGCACAAGATAGTGCGACGCGCAAAATAGCGCGACTGGGAACTGCACTAAACAGTGGGACGCGCAAAATAGCGTGAGTGATAAACTGCACAAAACAGTGCGACGCGCAAAATAGCACGACTGTCAACTACCCACAACAGTGCGACGTGCAAAAAATAGCGCGAGTGCGAACTGCACAAAATAGTGCGACGTGCAAAATAGTGCGAGTGATTAACTGCACGAAACAGTGCGATGCGCAAAATTGCGCGAGTGATAAACTGCACAAAACAGTGCGACGAGCAAAATAGCGCGAGTGGGAACTGCAGAAAACAGTGCGACGCGCAGAATAGCGCGTGTGTCAACCGCACAAAACAGTGCGACGCGCAAAATAGCGAGAGTGATAAACTGCACAAAACAGTGCGACGCGCAAAATAGCGCGAGTGGCGACTCTACAAGACAGTGCGACGCACAAAATAGCGCGAGTGTGAACTGCACAAAACAGTGCGACGCGCAAAATAGCGCGAGTGATAAACTGCACAAAACAGTACGACGCGCAAAATCGCGTGAGTGTCAACTACCCAAAACATTGCGACGCGCAAAATAGCGCAGTGCGAACAGCACAAAATAGTACGACACGCAAAATAGCGCGAGTGATAAACTGCACAAAACAGTGCGACGCGCAAAATAGCGGGAGTGCGAACTGCACAAAATAGTGCGACGCGCAAAATAGTGCGAGTGTTAAACTGCACCAAAAAGTGCGACGAGCAAAATAGCGCGAGTGTGAACTGCACAAAGCAGTGCGACGCGCAAAATAGCGCGAGTGATAAACAGCACAAAACAGTGCGACGAGCAAAATAGCGAGAGTGGGAACTGCACAAAACAGTGCGACGCGCAAAATAGCGGGACTGGGAACTGCACAAAACAGTGCGACGCGCAAAATAGCGTGAGTGCGAACTGCACAAAATAGTGCGACGCGCAAAATAGCGCGAGTGATAAACTGCACAAAATAGTGCGACGCGCAAAAGAGCGGGAGTGCGAACTGCACAAAACAGTGCGACCCACAATATAGCGCGAGTGATTAACTGCACGAAACAGTGCGACGCGTAAAATAGCGCGAGTGATAAACTGCTCAAAACAGTGCGACGAGCAAAATAGCGTGAGTGTGAACTGCACAAAACAGTGCGACGCGCTAAATAGCGCGTTTGTCAACCGCACAAAACAGTGCGACGCGCAAAATAGCGAGAGTGATAAACTGCACAAAACAGTGCGACGCGCAAAATAGCGCGATTGGCGACTCTACAAGACAGTGCGACGCACAAAATAGCGCGAGTGTGAACTGCACAAAACAGTGCGACGCGCAAAACAGCGCGAGTGACAAACTGCACAAAACAGTACGACGCGCAAAATCGCGTGAGTGTCAACTACCCAAAACATTGCGACGCGCAAAATAGCGCAGTGCGAACAGCACAAAATAGTACGACACGCAAAATAGCGCGAGTGATAAACTGCACAAAACAGTGCGACGCGCAAAATAGCGGGAGTGCGAACTGCACAAAACAGTGCGACTTGCAAAATAGGGCGAGTGATTAACTGCACGAAACAGTGCGACGCGCAAAATAGCACGAGTGTTAAACTGCACCAAAAAGTGCGACGAGCAAAATAGCGCGAGTGTGAACTGCACAAAACGGTGCGACGCGCAAAGTAGCGCGAGGGATAAACTGCACAAAACCGTGCGACGAGCAAAATAGCGAGAGTGTGAACTGCACAAAACAGTGCGACGCGCAAAATAGCGGGACTGGGAACTGCACAAAACAGTGCGACGCGCAAAATAGCGCGAGTGCGAACTGCACAAAATAGTGCGACGCGCAAAATAGCGCGAGTGATAAACTGCACAAAACAGTGCGACGCGCAGAAGAGCGGGAGTGCGAACTGCACAAAACAGTGCGATCCACAATATAGCGCGAGTGATTAACTGCACGAAACAGTGCGACGAGCAAAATAGCGTGAGTGTGAACTGCACAAAACAGTGCGACGCGCAAAATAGCGCGTTTGTCAACCGCACAAAACAGTGCGACGCGCAAAATAGCGAGAGTGATAAACTGCACAAAACAGTGCGACGCGCAAAATAGCGCGAGTGGCGACTCTACAAGACAGTGCGATGCACAAAATAGCGCGAGTCTGAACAGCACAAAACAATGCGATGCGCAAAATAGTGCGACTGTGAACTGCACAAAACAGTGTGACGCGCAAAGTAGCGCGAGTGATAAACTGCACAAAACAGTTCGACGAGCAAAATACCGAGAGTGTGAACTGCACAAAACAGTGCGACGTGCAGAATAGCGCGTGTGTCAACCGCACAAAACAGTGCGACGCGCAAAATAGCGAGAGTGATAAACTGCACAAAACAGTGCGACGCGCAAAATAGCGCGAGTGGCGACTCTACAAGACAGTGCGACGCACAAAATAGCGCGAGTGCGAACTGCACAAAATAGTGCGACGCGCAAAATAGCGCGAGTGATAAACTGCACAAAACAGTGCGACGCGTAAAAGCGCGGGAGTGCGAACTGCACAAAACAGTGCGACCCACAATATAGCGCGAGTGATTAACTGCACGAAACAGTGCGACGCGTAAAATAGCGCGAGTGATAAACTGCTCAAAACAGTGCGACGAGCAAAATAGCGTGAGTGTGAACTGCACAAAAACAGTGCGACGCGCAAAATAGCGCGTTTGTCAACCGCACAAAACAGTGCGACGCGCAAAATAGCGAGAGTGATAAACTGCACAAAACAGTGCGACGCGCAAAATAGCGCGAGTGGCGACTCTACAAGACAGTGCGATGCACAAAATAGCGCGAGTGTGAACTGCACAAAAACAATGCGATGCGCAAAATAGTGCGACTGCGAACTGCACAAAACAGTGTGACGCGCAAAGTAGCGCGAGTGATAAACTGCACAAAACAGTTCGACGAGCAAAATACCGAGAGTGTGAACTGCACAAGATAGTGCGACGCGCAAAATAGTGCGACTGGGAACTGCACTAAACAGTGGGACGCGCAAAATAGCGTGAGTGATAAACTGCACAAAACAGTGCGACGCGCAAAATAGCACGAGTGTCAACTACCCAAAACAGTGCGACGTGCAAAAAATAGCGCGAGTGCGAACTGCACAAAATAGTGCGACGTGCAAAATAGTGCGAGTGATTAACTGCACGAAACAGTGCGATGCGCAAAATTGCGCGGGTGATAAACTGCACAAAACAGTGCGACGAGCAAAATAACGCGAGTGGGAACTGCAGAAAACAGTGCGACGCGCAGAATAGCGCGTGTGTCAACCGCACAAAACAGTGCGACGCGCAAAATAGCGAGAGTGATAAACTGCACAAAACAGTGCGACGCGCAAAATAGCGCGAGTGCCGACTCTACAAGACAGTGCGACGCACAAAATAGCGCGAGTGTGAACTGCACAAAACAGTGCGACGCGCAAAATAGCGCGAGTGATAAACTGTACAAAACAGTACGACGCGCAAAATCGCGTGAGTGTCAACTACCCAAAACATTGCGACGCGCAAAATAGCGCAGTGCGAACAGCACAAAATAGTACGACACGCAAAATAGCGCGAGTGATAAACTGCACAAAACAGTGCGACGCGCAAAATAGCGGGAGTGCGAACTGCACAAAACAGTGCGACGCGCAAAATAGGGCGAGTGATTAACTGCACGAAACAGTGCGACGCGCAAAATAGCACGAGTGTTAAACTACACCAAAAAGTGCGACGAGCAAAATAGCGCGAGTGTGAACTGCACAAAGCAGTGCGACGCGCAAAATAGCGCGAGTGATAAACTGCACAAAACAGTGCGACGAGCAAAATAGCGAGAGTGTGAACTGCACAAAACAGTGCGACGCGCAAAATAGCGGGACTGGGAACTGCACAAAACAGTGCGACGCGCAAAATAGCGTGAGTGCGAACTGCACAAAATAGTGCGACGCGCAAAATAGCGCGAGTGATAAACTGCACAAAACAGTGCGACGCGCAAAAGAGCGGGAGTGCGAACTGCACAAAACAGTGCGACCCACAATATAGCGCGAGTGATTAACTGCACGAAACAGTGCGACGCGTAAAATAGCGTGGGTGATAAACTGCTCAAAACAGTGCGACGAGCAAAATAGCGTGAGTGTGAACTGCACAAAACAGTGCGACGCGCAAAATAGCGCGTTTGTCAACCGCACAAAACAGTGCGACGCGCAAAATAGCGAGAGTGATAAACTGCACAATACAGTGCGACGCGCAAAATAGCGCGAGTGGCGACTCTACAAGACAGTGCGATGCACAAAATAGCGCGAGTGTGAACTGCACAAAACAATGCGATGCGCAAAATAGTGCGACTGCGAACTGCACAAAACAGTGTGACGCGTAAAGTAGCGGCGAGTGATAAACTGCACAAAACAGTTCGACGAGCAAAATACCGAGAGTGTGAACTGCACAAGATAGTGCGACGCGCAAAATAGCGCGACTGGGAACTGCACTAAACAGTGTGACGCGCAAAATAGCGTGAGTGATAAACTGCACAAAACAGTGCGACGCGCAAAATAGCACGAGTGTCAACTACCCAAAACAGTGCGACGCGCAAAAAAATAGCGCGAGTGCGAACTGCACAAAATAGTGCGACGTGCAAAATAGTGCGAGTGATTAACTGCACGAAACAGTGCGATGCGCAAAATTGCGCGAGTGATAAACTGCACAAAACAGTGCGACGAGCAAAATAGCGCGAGTGGGAACTGCACAAAACAGTGCGACGCGCAGAATAGCGCGTGTGTCAACCGCACAAAACAGTGCGACGCGCAAAATAGCGAGAGAGATAAACTACACAAAACAGTGCGACGCGCAAAATAGCGCGAGTGGCGACTCTACAAGACAGTGCGACGCACAAAATAGCGCGACGTGCGAACTGCACAAAATAGTGCGACGCGCAAAATAGCGCGAGTGATAAACTGCACAAAACAGTGCGACGCGTAAAAGAGCAGGGAGTGCGAACTGCACAAAACAGTGCGACCCACAATATAGCGCGAGTGATTAACTGCACGAAACAGTGCGACGCGTAAAAATAGCGCGAGTGATAAACTGCTCAAAACAGTGCGACGAGCAAAATAGCGTGAGTGTGAACTGCACAAAACAGTGCGACACGCAAAATAGCGCGTTTGTCAACCGCACAAAACAGTGCGACGCGCAAAATAGCGAGAGTGATAAACTGCACAAAACAGTGCGACGCGCAAAATAGCGCGAGTGGCGACTCTACAAGACAGTGCGATGCACAAAATAGCGCGAGTGTGAACTGCACAAAACAATGCGATGCGCAAAATAGTGCGACTGCGAACTGCACAAAACAGTGTGTCGCGCAAAGTAGCGCGAGTGATAAACTGCACAAAACAGTTCGACGAGCAAAATACCGAGAGTGTGAACTGCACAAGATAGTGCGACGCGCAAAATAGCGCGACTGGGAACGGCACTAAACAGTGGGACGCGCAAAAATAGCGTGAGTGATAAACTGCACAAAACAGTGCGACGCGCAAAATAGCGCGAGTGGCGACTCTACAAGACAGTGCGACGCACAAAATAGCGCGAGTGTGAACTGCACAAAACAGTGCGACGCGCAAAATAGCGCGAGTGATAAACTGCACAAAACAATACGACGCGCAAAATCGCGTGAGTGTCAACTACCCAAAACATTGCGACGCGCAAAATAGCGCAGTGCGAACAGCACAAAATAGTACGACACGCAAAATAGCGCGAGTGATAAACTGCACAAAACAGTGCGACGCGCAAAATAGCGGGAGTGCGAACTGCACAAAACAGTGCGACGCGCAAAATAGTGCGAGTGTTAAACTGCACCAAAAAGTGCGACGAGCAAAATAGCGCGAGTGTGAACTGCACAAAGCAGTGCGACGCGCAAAATAGCGCGAGTGATAAACTGCACAAAACAGTGCGACGAGCAAAATAGCGAGAGTGTGAACTGCACAAAACAGTGCGACGCGCAAAATAGCGGGACTGGGAACTGCACAAAACAGTGCGACGCGCAAAATAGCGTGAGTGCGAACTGCACAAAATAGTGCGACGCGCAAAGAGCGGGAGTGCGAACTGCACAAAACAGTGCGACCCACAATATAGCGCGAGTGATTAACTGCACGAAACAGTGCGACGCGTAAAATAGCGCGAGTGATAAACTGCTCAAAACTGTGCGACGAGCAAAATAGCGTGAGTGTGAACTGCACAAAACCGTGCGACGCGCTAAATAGCGCGTTTGTCAACCGCACAAAACAGTGCGACGCGCAAAATAGCGAGAGTGATAAACTGCACAAAACAGTGCGACGCGCAAAATAGCGCGAGTGGCGACTCTACAAGACAGTGCGACGCACAAAATAGCACGAGTGTGAACTGCACAAAACAGTGCGACGCGCAAAACAGCGCGAGTGACAAACTGCACAAAACAGTACGACGCGCAAAATCGCGTGAGTGTCAACTACCCAAAACATTGCGACGCGCAAAATAGCGCAGTGCGAACAGCACAAAATAGTACGACACGCAAAATAGCGCGAGTGATAAACTGCACAAAACAGTGCGACGCGCAAAATAGCGGGAGTGCGAACTGCACAAAACAGTGCGACTTGCAAAATAGGGCGAGTGATTAACTGCACGAAACAGTGCGACGCGCAAAAATAGCACGAGTGTTAAACTGCACCAAAAAGTGCGACGAGCAAAATAGCGCGAGTGTGAACTGCACAAAACGGTGCGACGCGCAAAATAGCGCGAGTGATAAACTGCACAAAACCGTGCGACGAGCAAAATAGCGAGAGTGTGAACTGCACAAAACAGTGCGACGCGCAAAATAGCGGGACTGGGAACTGCACAAAACAGTGCGACGCGCAAAATAGCGCGAGTGCGAACTGCACAAAATAGTGCGACGCGCAAAATAGCGCGAGTGATAAACTGCACAAAACAGTGCGACGCGCAAAAGAGCGGGAGTGCGAACTGCACAAAACAGTGCGATCCACAATATAGCGCGAGTGATTAACTGCACGAAACAGTGCGACGCGTAAAATAGCGCGAGTGATAAACTGCTCAAAACAGTGCGACGAGCAAAATAGCGTGAGTGTGAACTGCACAAAACAGTGCGACGCGCAAAATAGCGCGTTTGTCAACCGCACAAAACAGTGCGACGCGCAAAATAGCGAGAGTGATAAACTGCACAAAACAGTGCGACGCGCAAAATAGCGCGAGTGGCGACTCTACAAGACAGTGCGATGCACAAAATAGCGCGAGTCTGAACAGCACAAAACAATGCGATGCGCAAAATAGTGCGACTGCGAACTGCACAAAACAGTGTGACGCGCAAAGTAGCGCGAGTGATAAACTGCACAAAACAGTTCGACGAGCAAAATACCGAGAGTGTGAACTGCACAAGATAGTGCGACGCGCAAGATAGCGCGACTGGGAACTGCACTAAACAGTGTGACGCGCAAAATAGCGTGAGTGATAAACTGCACAAAACAGTGCGACGCGCAAAATAGCACGAGTGTCAAGTACCCAAAACAGTGCGACGCGCAAAAAATAGCGCGAGTGCGAACTGCACAAAATAGTGCGACGTGCAAAATAGGGCGAGTGATTAACTGGACGAAACAGTGCGATGCGCAAAATTGCGCGAGTGATAAACTGCACAAAACAGTGCGACGAGCAAAATAGCGCGAGTGGGAACTGCACAAAACAGTGCGACGCGCAGAATAGCGCGTGTGTCAACCGCATAAAACAGTGCGACGCGCAAAATAGCGAGAGTGATAAACTGCACAAAACAGTGCGACGCGCAAAATAGCGCGAGTGGCGACTCTACAAGACAGTGCGACGCACAAAATAGCGCGAGTTTGAACTGCACAAAACAGTGCGACGCGCAAAATAGCGCGAGTGATAAACTGCACAAAACAGTACGACGCGCAAAATCGCGTGAGTGTCAACTACCCAAAACATTGCGACGCGCAAAATAGCGCAGTGCGAACAGCACAAAATAGTACGACACGCAAAATAGCGCGAGTGATAAACTGCACAAAACAGTGCGACGCGCAAAATAGCGGGGAGTGCGAACTGCACAAAACAGTGCGACTTGCAAAATAGGGCGAGTGATTAACTGCACGAAACAGTGCGACGCGCAAAATAGCACGAGTGTTAAACTGCACCAAAAAGTGCGACGAGCAAAATAGCGCGAGTGTGAACTGCACAAAACGGTGCGAACGCGCAAAATAGCGCGAGTGATAAACTGCACAAAACCGTGCGACGAGCAAAATAGCGAGAGTGTGAACTGCACAAAACAGTGCGACGCGCAAAATAGCGGGACTGGGAACTGCACAAAACAGTGCGACGCGCAAAATAGCGCGAGAGTGCGAACTGCACAAAATAGTGCGACGCGCAAAATAGCGCGAGTGATAAACTGCACAAAACAGTGCGACGCGCAAAAGAGCGGGAGTGCGAACTGCACAAAACAGTGCGATCCACAATATAGCGCGAGTGATTAACTGCACGAAACAGTGCGACGCGTAAAATAGCGCGAGTGATAAACTGCTCAAAACAGTGCGACGAGCAAAATAGCGTGAGTGTGAACTGCACAAAACAGTGCGACGCGCAAAATAGCGCGTTTGTCAACCGCACAAAACAGTGCGACACGCAAAATAGCGAGAGTGATAAACTGCACAAAACAGTGCGACGCGCAAAATAGCGCGAGTGGCGACTCTACAAGACAGTGCGATGCACAAAATAGCGCGAGTCTGAACAGCACAAAACAATGCGATGCGCAAAATAGTGCGACTGCGAACTGCACAAAACAGTGTGACGCGCAAAGTAGCGCGAGTGATAAACTGCACAAAACAGTTCGACGAGCAAAATACCGAGAGTGTGAACTGCACAAGATAGTGCGACGCGCAAGATAGCGCGACTGGGAACTGCACTAAACAGTGTGACGCGCAAAATAGCGTGAGTGATAAACTGCACAAAACAGTGCGACGCGCAAAATAGCACGAGTGTCAACTACCCAAAACAGTGCGACGCGCAAAAAATAGCGCGAGTGCGAACTGCACAAAATAGTGCGACGTGCAAAATAGGGCGAGTGATTAACTGCACGAAACAGTGCGATGCGCAAAATTGCGCGAGTGATAAACTGCACAAAACAGTGCGACGAGCAAAATAGCGCGAGTGGGAACTGCACAAAACAGTGCGACGCGCAGAATAGCGCGTGTGTCAACCGCATAAAACAGTGCGACGCGCAAAATAGCGAGAGTGATAAACTGCACAAAACAGTGCGACGCGCAAAATAGCGCGAGTGGCGACTCTACAAGACAGTGCGACGCACAAAATAGCGCGAGTTTGAACTGCACAAAACAGTGCGACGCGCAAAATAGCGCGAGTGATAAACTGCACAAAACAGTACGACGCGCAAAATCGCGTGAGTGTCAACTACCCAAAACATTGCGACGCGCAAAATAGCGCAGTGCGAACAGCACAAAATAGTACGACACGCAAAATAGCGCGAGTGATAAACTGCACAAAACAGTGCGACGCGCAAAATAACGGGAGTGAGAACTGCACAAAACAGTGCGACGCGCAAAATAGGGCGAGTGATTAACTGCACGAAACAGTGCGACGCGCAAAATAGCACGAGTGTTAAACTGCACCAAAAAGTGCGACGAGCAAAATAGCGCGAGTGTGAACTGCACAAAACAGTGCGACGCGCAAAATAGCGCGAGTGATAAACTGCACAAAACAGTGCGACAAGCAAAATAGCGAGAGTGTGAACTGCACAAAACAGTGCGACGCGCAAAATAGCGGGACTGGGAACTGCACAAAACAGTGCGACGCGCAAAATAGCGCGAGTGCGAACTGCACAAAATAGTGCGACGCGCAAAATAGCGCGAGTGATAAACTGCACAAAACAGTGCGACGCGCAAAAGAGCGGGGAGTGCGAACTGCACAAAACAGTGCGACCCACAATATAGCGCGAGTGATTAACTGCACGAAACAGTGCGACGCGCAAAATAGCGCGAGTGATAAACTGCTCAAAACAGTGCGACGAGCAAAATAGCGTGAGTGTGAACTGCACAAAACAGTGCGACGCGCAAAATAGCGCGTTTGTCAACCGCACAAAACAGTGCGACGCACAAAATAGCGAGAAGTGATAAACTGCACAATACAGTGCGATGCGCAAAAATAGCGCGAGTGGCGACTCTACAAGACAGTGCGATGCACAAAATAGCGCGAGTGTGAACTGCACAAAACAATGCGATGCGCAAAATAGTGCGACTGCGAACTGCACAAAACAGTGTGACGCGTAAAGTAGCGCGAGTGATAAACTGCACAAAACAGTGCGACGCGCAAAATAGCGCGAGTGGCGACTCTACAAGACAGTGCGACGCACAAAATAGCGCGAGTTGTGAACTGCACAAAACAGTGCGACGCGCAAAATAGCGCGAGTGATAAACTGCACAAAACAGTACGATGCGCAAAATCGCGTGAGTGTCAACTACCCAAAACATTGCGACGCGCAAAATAGCGCAGTGCGAATAGCACAAAATAGTACGACACGCAAAATAGCGCGAGTGATAAACTGCACAAAACAGTGCGACGCGCAAAATAGCGGGAGTGCGAACTGTACAAAACAGTGCGACGCGCAAAATAGGGCGAGTGATTAACTGCACGAAACAGTGCGACGCGCAAAATAGCACGAGTGTTAAACTGCACCAAAAAGTGCGACGAGCAAAATAGCGCGAGTGTGAACTGCACAAAACAGTGCGACGCGCAAAATAGCACGAGTGATAAACTGCACAAAACAGTGCGACGAGCAAAATAGCGAGAGTGTGAACTGCACAAAACAGTGCGACGCGCAAAATAGCGGGACGGAACTGCACAAAACAGTGCGACGCGCAAAATAGTAAGAGTGCGAACTGCACAAAATAGTGCGACGCGCAAAATAGCGCGAGTGATAAACTGCACAAAACAGTGCGACGCGCAAAAGAGCGGGAGTGCGAACTGCACAAAACAGTGCGACCCACAATATAGCGCGAGTGATTAACTGCACGAAACAGTGCGACGCGCAAAATAGCGCGAGTGATAAACTGCTCAAAACAGTGCGACGAGCAAAATAGCGTGAGTGTGAACTGCACAAAACAGTGCGATGCGCAAAATAGCGCGTTTGTCAACCGCACAAAACAGTGCGACGCGCAAAATAGCGAGAGTGATAAACTGCACAAAACAGTGCGACGCGCAAAATAGCGCGAGTGGCGACTCTACAAGACAGTGCGATGCACAAAATAGCGCGAGTGTGAACTGCACAAAACAATGCGATGCGCAAAATAGTGCGACTGCGAACTGCACAAAACAGTGTGACGCGTAAAGTAGCGCGAGTGATAAACTGCACAAAACAGTTCGACGAGCAAAATACCGAGAGTGTGAATTGCACAAGATAGTGCGACGCGCAAAATAGCGCGACTGGGAACTGCACTAAACAGTGTGACGCGCAAAATAGCGTGAGTGATAAACTGCACAAAACAGTGCGACGCGCAAAATAGCACGAGTGTCAACTACCCAAAACAGTGCGACGCGCAAAAAAATAGCGCGAGTGCGAACTGCACAAAATAGTGCGACGTGCAAATAGTGCGAGTGATTAACTGCACGAAACAGTGCGATGCGCAAAATTGCGCGAGTGATAAACTGCACAAAACAGTGCGACGAGCAAAATAGCGCGAGTGGGAACTGCACAAAACAGTGCGACGCGCAGAATAGCGCGTGTGTCAACCGCACAAAACAGTGCGACGCGCAAAATAGCGAGAGTGATAAACTTGCAGCAAAACAGTGCGACGCGCAAAATAGCGCGAGTGGCGACTCTACAAGACAGTGCGACGCACAAATAGCGCGAGTGCGAACTGCACAAAATAGTGCGACGCGCAAAATAGCGAGTCATAAACTGCACAAAACAGTGCGACGCGTAAAAGAGCGGGAGTGCGAACTGCACAAAACAGTGCGACCCACAATATAGCGCGAGTGATTAACTGCACGAAACAGTGCGACGCGTAAAATAGCGCGAGTGATAAACTGCTCAAAACAGTGCGACGAGCAAAATAGCGTGAGTGTGAACTGCACAAAACAGTGCGACGCGCAAAATAGCGCGTTTGTCAACCGCACAAAACAGTGCGACGCGCAAAATAGCGAGAGTGATAAACTGCACAAAACAGTGTGACGCGCAAAATAGCGCGAGTAGCGACTCTACAAGACAGTGCGATGCACAAAATAGCGCGAGTGTGAACTGCACAAAAACAATGCGATGCGCAAAATAGTGCGACTGCGAACTGCACAAAACAGTGTGACGCGCAAAGTAGCGCGAGTGATAAACTGCACAAAACAGTTCGACGAGCAAAATACCGAGAGTGTGAACTGCACAAGATAGTGCGACGCGCAAAAATGCGCGACTGGGAACTGCACTAAACAGTGTGACGCGTAAAATAGCGTGAGTGATAAACTGCACAAAACAGTGCGACGCGCAAAATAGCATGAGTGTCAACTACCCAAAACAGTGCGACGTGCAAAAAATAGCGCGAGTGTGAACTGCACAAAATAGTGCGACGTGCAAAATAGTGCGAGTGATTAATTGCCCGAAACAGTGCGATGCGCAAAATTGCGCGAGTGATAAACTGCACAAAACAGTGCGACGAGCAAAATAGCGCGAGTGGGAACTGCACAAAACAGTGCGACGCGCAGAATAGCGCGTGTGTCAACCGCACAAAACAGTGCGACGCGCAAAATAGCGAGAGTGATAAACTGCACAAAACAGTGCGACGCGCAAAATAGCGCGAGTGGCGACTCTACAAGACAGTGCGACGCACAAAATAGCGCGAGTGCGAACTGCACAAAATAGTGCGACGCGCAAAATAGCGCGAGTGATAAACTGCACAAAACAGCGCGACGCGTAAAAGAGCGGGATTGCGAACTGCACAAAACAGTGCGACCCACAATATAGCGCGAGTGATTAACTGCACGAAACAGTGCGACGCGTAAAATAGCGCGAGTGATAAACTGCTCAAAACAGTGCGACGAGCAAAATAGCGTGAGTGTGAACTGCACAAAACAGTGCGACGCGCAAAATAGCGCGTTTGTCAACCGCACAAAACAGTGCGACGCGCAAAATAGCGAGAGTGATAAACTGCACAAAACAGTGCGACGCGCAAAATAGCGCGAGTAGCGACTCTACAAGACAGTGCGATGCACAAAATAGCGCGAGTGTGAACTGCACAAAACAATGCGATGCGCAAAATAGTGCGACTGCGAACTGCACAAAACAGTGTGACGCGCAAAGTAGCGCGAGTGATAAACTGCACAAAACAGTTCGACGAGCAAAATACCGAGAGTGTGACGAGCAAAATACCGCGAGTGCGAACTGCACAAAATAGTGCGACGTGCAAAGTAGTGCGAGTGATTAACTGCACGAAACAGTGCGATGCGCAAAATTGCGCGAGTGATAAACTGCACAAAACAGTGCGACGAGCAAAATAGCGCGAGTGGGAACTGCACAAAACAGTGCGACGCGCAGAATAGCGCGTGTGTCAACCGCACAAAACAGTGCGACGCGCAAAATAGCGAGAGTGATTAAACTGCACAAAACAGTGCGACGCGCAAAATAGCGCGAGTGGCGACTCTACAAGACAGTGCGACGCACAAAATAGCGCGAGTGTGAACTGCACAAAACAGTGCGACACGCAAAATAGCGCGAGTGATAAACTGCACAAAACAGTACGACGCGCAAAATCGCGTGAGTGTCAACTACCCAAAACATTGCGACGCGCAAAATAGCGCAGTGCGAACAGCACAAAATAGTACGACACGCAAAATAGCGCGAGTGATAAACTGCACAAAACAGTGCGACGCGCAAAATAGCGGGAGTGCGAACTGCACAAAACAGTGCGACGCGCAAAATAGGGCGAGTGATTAACTGCACGAAACAGTGCGACGCGCAAAATAGCACGA
The DNA here is from genome assembly GCA_036172215.1 of Camellia granthamiana. Lineage (NCBI taxonomy): Eukaryota > Viridiplantae > Streptophyta > Magnoliopsida > Ericales > Theaceae > Camellia > Camellia granthamiana. The sequence goes on along the minus strand of JAXFYN010000859.1, from coordinate 14,087 downwards.
GTGTTAAACTGCACCAAAAAGTGCGACGAGCAAAATAGCGCGAGTGTGAACTGCACAAAACGGTGCGACGCGCAAAATAGCGCGAGTGATAAACTGCACAAAACCGTGCGACGAGCAAAATAGTGAGAGTTGTGAACTGCACAAAACAGTGCGACGCGCAAAATAGCGGGACTGGGAACTGCACAAACAGTGCGACGCGCAAAATAGCGCGAGTGCGAACTGCACAAAATAGTGCGACGCGCAAAATAGCGCGAGTGATAAACTGCACAAAACAGTGCGACGCGCAAAAGAGCGGGAGGTGCGAACTGCACAAAACAGTGCGATCCACAATATAGCGCGAGTGATTAACTGCACGAAACAGTGCGACGCGTAAAATAGCGCGAGTGATAAACTGCTCAAACAGTGCGACGAGCAAAATAGCGTGAGTGTGAACTGCACAAAACAGTGCGACGCGCAAAATAGCGCGTTTGTCAACCGCACAAAACAGTGCGACGCGCAAAATAGTGAGAGTGATAAACTGCACAAAACAGTGCGACGCGCAAAATAGCGCGAGTGGCGACTCTACAAGGACAGTGCGATGCACAAAATAGCGCGAGTCTGAACAGCACAAAAACAATGCGATGCGCAAATAGTGCGACTTGCGAACTGCACAAAACAGTGTGACGCGCAAAGTAGCGCGAGTGATAAACTGCACAAAACAGTTCGACGAGCAAAATACCGAGAGTGTGAACTGCACAAGATAGTGCGACGCGCAAGATAGCGCGACTGGGAACTGCACCTAAACAGTGTGACGCGCAAAATAGCGTGAGTGATAAACTGCACAAAACAGTGCGACGCGCAAAATAGCACGAGTGGTCAACTACCCAAAACAGTGCGACGCGCAAAAAATAGCGCGAGGTGCGAACTGCACAAAATAGTGCGACGTGCAAAATAGGGCGAGTGATTAACTGCACGAAACAGTGCGATGCGCAAAATTGCGCGAGTGATAAACTGCACAAAACAGTGCGACGAGCAAAATAGCGCGAGTGGGAACTGCACAAAACAGTGCGACGCGCGAATAGCGCGTGTGTCAACCGCATAAAACAGTGCGAACGCGCAAAATAGCGAGAGTGATAAACTGCACAAAACAGTGCGACGCGCAAAATAGCGCGAGTGGCGACTCTACAAGACAGTGCGACGCACAAAATAGCGCGAGTTTGAACTGCACAAAACAGTGCGACGCGCAAAATAGCGCGAGTGATAAACTGCACAAAACAGTACGACGCGCAAAATCGCGTGAGTGTCAACTACCCAAAACATTGCGACGCGCAAAATAGCGCAGTGCGAACAGCACAAAATAGTACGACACGCAAAATAGCGCGAGTGATAAACTGCACAAAACAGTGCGACGCGCAAAATAGCGGGAGTGAGAACTGCACAGTGCGACGCGCAAAATAGGGCGAGTGATTAACTGCACGAAACAGTGCGACGCGCAAAATAGCACGAGTGTTAAACTGCACCAAAAAGTGCGACGAGCAAAATAGCGCGAGTGTGAACTGCACAAAACAGTGCGACGCGCAAAATAGCGCGAGTGATAAACTGCACAAAACAGTGCGACAAGCAAAATAGCGAGAGTGTGAACTGCACAAAACAGTGCGACGCGCAAAATAGCGGGACTGGGAACTGCACAAAACAGTGCGACGCGCAAAATAGCGCGAGTGCGAACTGCACAAAATAGTGCGACGCGCAAAATAGCGCGAGTGATAAACTGCACAAAACAGTGCGACGCGCAAAAGAGCGGGAGTGCGAACTGCACAAAACAGTGCGACCCACAATATAGCGCGAGTGATTAACTGCACGAAACAGTGCGACGCGCAAAATAGCGCGAGTGATAAACTGCTCAAAACAGTGCGACGAGCAAAATAGCGTGAGTGTGAACTGCACAAAACAGTGCGACGCGCAAAATAGCGCGTTTGTCAACCGCACAAAACAGTGCGACGCACAAAATAGCGAGAGTGATAAACTGCACAATACAGTGCGATGCGCAAAATAGCGCGAGTGGCGACTCTACAAGACAGTGCGATGCACAAAATAGCGCGAGTGTGAACTGCACAAAACAATGCGATGCGCAAAATAGTGCGACTGCGAACTGCACAAAACAGTGTGACGCGTAAAGTAGCGCGAGTGATAAACTGCACAAAACAGTGCGACGCGCAAAATAGCGCGAGTGGCGACTCTACAAGACAGTGCGACGCACAAAATAGCGCGAGTGTGAACTGCACAAAACAGTGCGACGCGCAAAATAGCGCGAGTGATAAACTGCACAAAACAGTACGACGCGCAAAATCGCGTGAGTGTCAACTACCCAAAACATTGCGACGCGCAAAATAGCGCAGTGCGAATAGCACAAAATAGTACGACACGCAAAATAGCGCGAGTGATAAACTGCACAAAACAGTGTGACGCGCAAAATAGCGGGAGTGCGAACTGCACAAAACAGTGCGACGCGCAAAATAGGGCGAGTGATTAACTGCACGAAACAGTGCGACGCGCAAAATAGCACGAGTGTTAAACTGCACCAAAAGTGCGACGAGCAAAATAGCGCGAGTGTGAACTGCACAAAACAGTGCGACGCGCAAAATAGCACGAGTGATAAACTGCACAAAACAGTGCGACGAGCAAAATAGCGAGAGTGTGAACTGCACAAAACAGTGCGACGCGCAAAATAGCGGGACTGGGAACTGCACAAAACAGTGCGACGCGCAAAATAGCGCGAGTGCGAACTGCACAAAATAGTGCGACGCGCAAAATAGCGCGAGTGATAAACTGCACAAAACAGTGCGACGCGCAAAAGAGCGGGAGTGCGAACTGCACAAAACAGTGCGACCCACAATATAGCGCGAGTGATTAACTGCACGAAACAGTGCGACGCGCAAAATAGCGCGAGTGATAAACTGCTCAAAACAGTGCGACGAGCAAAATAGCGTGAGTGTGAACTGCACAAAACAGTGCGACGCGCAAAATACCGCGTTTGTCAACCGCACAAAACAGTGCGACGCGCAAAATAGCGAGAGTGATAAACTGCACAATACAGTGCGATGCGCAAAATAGCGCGAGTGGCGACTCTACAACACAGTGCGATGCACAAAATAGCGCGAGTGTGAACTGCACAAAACAATGCGATGCGCAAAATAGTGCGACTGCGAACTGCACAAAACAGTGTGACGCGTAAAGTAGCGCGAGTGATAAACTGCACAAAACAGTTCGACAAGCAAAATACCGAGAGTGTGAATTGCACAAGATAGTGCGACGCACAAAATAGCGCGACTGGGAACTGCACTAAACAGTGTGACGCGCAAAATAGCGTGAGTGATAAACAGCACAAAACAGTGCGACGCGCAAAATAGCACGAGTGTCAACTACCCAAAACAGTGCGACGCGCAAAAAATAGCGCGAGTGCGAACTGCACAAAATAGTGCGACGTGCAAAATAGTGCGAGTGATTAACTGCACGAAACAGTGCGATGCGCAAAATTGCGCGAGTGATAAACTGCACAAAACAGTGCGACGAGCAAAATAGCGCGAGTGGGAACTGCACAAAACAGTGCGACGCGCAGAATAGCGCGTGTGTCAACCGCACAAAACAGTGCGACGCGCAAAATAGCGAGAGTGATAAACTGCACAAAACAGTGCGACGCGCAAAATAGCGCGAGTGGCGACTCTACAAGACAGTGCGACGCACAAAATAGCGCGAGTGCGAACTGCACAAAATAGTGCGACGCGCAAAATAGCGCGAGTGATAAACTGCACAAAACAGTGCGACGCGTAAAAGAGCGGGAGTGCGAACTGCACAAAACAGTGCGACCCACAATATAGCGCGAGTGATTAACTGCACGAAACAGTGCGACGCGTAAAATAGCGCGAGTGATAAACTGCTCAAAACAGTGCGACGAGCAAAATAGCGTGAGTGTGAACTGCACAAAACAGTGCGACGCGCAAAATAGCGCGTTTGTCAACCGCACAAAACAGTGCGACGCGCAAAATAGCGAGAGTGATAAACTGCACAAAACAGTGTGACGCGCAAAATAGCGCGAGTAGCGACTCTACAAGACAGTGCGATGCACAAAATAGCGCGAGTGTGAACTGCACAAAACAATGCGATGCGCAAAATAGTGCGACTGCGAACTGCACAAAACAGTGTGACGCGCAAAGTAGCGCGAGTGATAAACTGCACAAAACAATTCGACGAGCAAAATACCGAGAGTGTGAACTGCACAAGATAGTGCGACGCGCAAAAATGCGCGACTGGGAACTGCACTAAACAGTGTGACGCGTAAAATAGCGTGAGTGATAAACTGCACAAAACAGTGCGACGCGCAAAATAGCACGAGTGTCAACTACCCAAAACAGTGCGACGTGCAAAAAATAGCGCGAGTGCGAACTGCACAAAATAGTGCGACGTGCAAAATAGTGCGAGTGATTAATTGCCCGAAACAGTGCGATGCGCAAAATTGCGCGAGTGATAAACTGCACAAAACAGTGCGACGAGCAAAATAGCGCGAGTGGGAACTGCACAAAACAGTGCGACGCGCAGAATAGCGCGTGTGTCAACCGCACAAAACAGTGCGACGCGCAAAATAGCGAGAGTGATAAACTGCACAAAACAGTGCGACGCGCAAAATAGCGCGAGTGGCGACTCTACAAGACAGTGCGACGCACAAAATAGCGCGAGTGTGAACTGCACAAAACAGTGCGACACGCAAAATAGCGCGAGTGATAAACTGCACAAAACAGTATGACGCGCAAAATCGCGTGAGTGTCAACTACCCAAAACATTGCGACGCGCAAAATAGCGCAGTGCGAACAGCACAAAATAGTACGACACGCAAAATAGCGCGAGTGATAAACTGCACAAAACAGTGCGACGCGCAAAATAGCGGGAGTGCGAACTGCACAAAACAGTGCGACGCGCAAAATAGGGCGAGTGATTAACTGCACGAAACAGTGCGACGCGCAAAATAGCACGAGTGTTAAACTGCACCAAAAAGTGCGACGAGCAAAATAGCGCGAGTGTGAACTGCACAAAACGGTGTGACGCGCAAAATAGCGCGAGTGATAAACTGCACAAAACCGTGCGACGAGCAAAATAGCGAGAGTGTGAACTGCACAAAACAGTGCGACGCGCAAAATAGCGGGACTGGGAACTGCACAAAACAGTGCGACGCGCAAAATAGCGCGAGTGCGAACTGCACAAAATAGTGCGACGCGCAAAATAGCGCGAGTGATAAACTGCACAAAACAGTGCGACGCGCAAAAGAGCGGGAGTGCGAACTGCACAAAACAGTGCGACCCACAATATAGCGCGAGTGATTAACTGCACGAAACAGTGCGACGCGCAAAATAGCGCGAGTGATAAACTGCTCAAAACAGTGCGACGAGCAAAATAGCGTGAGTGTGAACTGCACAAAACAGTGCGACGCGCAAAATACCGCGTTTGTCAACCGCACAAAACAGTGCGACGCGCAAAATAGCGAGAGTGATAAACTGCACAATACAGTGCGATGCGCAAAATAGCGCGAGTGGCGACTCTACAACACAGTGCGATGCACAAAATAGCGCGAGTGTGAACTGCACAAAACAATGCGATGCGCAAAATAGTGCGACTGCGAACTGCACAAAACAGTGTGACGCGTAAAGTAGCGCGAGTGATAAACTGCACAAAACAGTTCGACAAGCAAAATACCGAGAGTGTGAATTGCACAAGATAGTGCGACGCACAAAATAGCGCGACTGGGAACTGCACTAAACAGTGTGACGCGCAAAATAGCGTGAGTGATAAACAGCACAAAACAGTGCGACGCGCAAAATAGCACGAGTGTCAACTACCCAAAACAGTGCGACGCGCAAAAAATAGCGCGAGTGCGAACTGCACAAAATAGTGCGACGTGCAAAATAGTGCGAGTGATTAACTGCACGAAACAGTGCGATGCGCAAAATTGCGCGAGTGATAAACTGCACAAAACAGTGCGACGAGCAAAATAGCGCGAGTGGGAACTGCACAAAACAGTGCGACGCGCAGAATAGCGCGTGTGTCAACCGCACAAAACAGTGCGACGCGCAAAATAGCGAGAGTGATAAACTGCACAAAACAGTGCGACGCGCAAAATAGCGCGAGTGGCGACTCTACAAGACAGTGCGACGCACAAAATAGCGCGAGTGCGAACTGCACAAAATAGTGCGACGCGCAAAATAGCGCGAGTGATAAACTGCACAAAACAGTGCGACGCGTAAAAGAGCGGGAGTGCGAACTGCACAAAACAGTGCGACCCACAATATAGCGCGAGTGATTAACTGCACGAAACAGTGCGACGCGTAAAATAGCGCGAGTGATAAACTGCTCAAAACAGTGCGACGAGCAAAATAGCGTGAGTGTGAACTGCACAAAACAGTGCGACGCGCAAAATAGCGCGTTTGTCAACCGCACAAAACAGTGCGACGCGCAAAATAGCGAGAGTGATAAACTGCACAAAACAGTGTGACGCGCAAAATAGCGCGAGTAGCGACTCTACAAGACAGTGCGATGCACAAAATAGCGCGAGTGTGAACTGCACAAAATAATGCGATGCGCAAAATAGTGCGACTGCGAACTGCACAAAACAGTGTGACGCGCAAAGTAGCGCGAGTGATAAACTGCACAAAACAATTCGACGAGCAAAATACCGAGAGTGTGAACTGCACAAGATAGTGCGACGCGCAAAAATGCGCGACTGGGAACTGCACTAAACAGTGTGACGCGTAAAATAGCGTGAGTGATAAACTGCACAAAACAGTGCGACGCGCAAAATAGCACGAGTGTCAACTACCCAAAACAGTGCGACGTGCAAAAAATAGCGCGAGTGCGAACTGCACAAAATAGTGCGACGTGCAAAATAGTGCGAGTGATTAATTGCCCGAAACAGTGCGATGCGCAAAATTGCGCGAGTGATAAACTGCACAAAACAGTGCGACGAGCAAAATAGCGCGAGTGGGAACTGCACAAAACAGTGCGACGCGCAGAATAGCGCGTGTGTCAACCGCACAAAACAGTGCGACGCGCAAAATAGCGAGAGTGATAAACTGCACAAAACAGTGCGACGCGCAAAATAGCGCGAGTGGCGACTCTACAAGACAGTGCGACGCACAAAATAGCGCGAGTGTGAACTGCACAAAACAGTGCGACACGCAAAATAGCGCGAGTGATAAACTGCACAAAACAGTATGACGCGCAAAATCGCGTGAGTGTCAACTACCCAAAACATTGCGACGCGCAAAATAGCGCAGTGCGAACAGCACAAAATAGTACGACACGCAAAATAGCGCGAGTGATAAACTGCACAAAACAGTGCGACGCGCAAAATAGCGGGAGTGCGAACTGCACAAAACAGTGCGACGCGCAAAATAGGGCGAGTGATTAACTGCACGAAACAGTGCGACGCGCAAAATAGCACGAGTGTTAAACTGCACCAAAAAGTGCGACGAGCAAAATAGCGCGAGTGTGAACTGCACAAAACGGTGTGACGCGCAAAATAGCGCGAGTGATAAACTGCACAAAACCGTGCGACGAGCAAAATAGCGAGAGTGTGAACTGCACAAAACAGTGCGACGCGCAAAATAGCGGGACTGGGAACTGCACAAAACAGTGCGACGCGCAAAATAGCGCGAGTGCGAACTGCACAAAATAGTGCGACGCGCAAAATAGCGCGAGTGATAAACTGCACAAAACAGTGCGACGCGCAAAAGAGCGGGAGTGCGAACTGCACAAAACAGTGCGATCCACAATATAGCGCGAGTGATTAACTGCACGAAACAGTGCGACGCGTAAAATAGCGCGAGTGATAAACTGCTCAAAACAGTGCGACGAGCAAAATAGCGTGAGTGTGAACTGCACAAAACAGTGCGACGCGCAAAATAGCGCGTTTGTCAACCGCACAAAACAGTGCGACGCGCAAAATAGCGAGAGTGATAAACTGCACAAAACAGTGCGACGCGCAAAATAGCTCGAGTGGCGACTCTACAAGACAGTGCGATGCACAAAATAGCGCGAGTCTGAACAGCACAAAACAATGCGATGCGCAAAATAGTGCGACTGCGAACTGCACAAAACAAAGTGACGCGGAAAGTAGCGCGAGTGATAAACTGCACAAAACAGTTCGACAAGCAAAATACCGAGAGTGTGAACTGCACAAGATAGTGCGACGCGCAAAATTGCGCGACTGGGAACTGCACTAAACAGTGTGACGCGCAAAATAGCGTGAGTGATAAACTGCACAAAACAGTGCGACGCGCAAAATAGCACGAGTGTCAACTACCCAAAACAGTGCGACGTGCAAAAAATAGCGCGAGTGCGAACTGCACAAAATAGTGCGACGTGCAAAATAGTGCGAGTGATTAACTGCACGAAACAGTGCGATGCGCAAAATTGCGCGAGTGATAAACTGCACAAAACAGTGCGACGAGCAAAATAGCGCGAGTTGGAACTGCACAAAACAGTGCGACGCGCAAAATAGCGAGAGTGATAAACTGCACAAAACAGTGCGACGCGCAAAATAGCGCGAGTGGCGACTCTACAAGACAGTGCGACGCACAAAATAGCGTGAGTGTGAACTGCACAAAACAGTGCGACACGCAAAATAGCGCGAGTGATAAACTGCACAAAACAGTACGACGCGCAAAATCGCGTGAGTGTCAACTACCCAAAACATTGCGACGCGCAAAATAGCGCAGTGCGAACAGCACAAAATAGTACGACACGCAAAATAGCGCGAGTGATAAACTGCACAAAACAGTGCGACGCGCAAAATAGCGGGAGTGCGAACTGCACAAAACAGTGCGATGCGCAAAATAGGGCGAGTGATTAACTGCACGAAACGGTGCGACGCGCAAAATAGCACGAGTGTTAAACTACACCAAAAAGTGCGACGAGCAAAATAGCGCGAGTGTGAACTGCACAAAACGGTGCGACGCGCAAAATAGCGCGAGTGATAAACTGCACAAAACAGTTCGACGAGCAAAATACCGAGAGTGTGAACTGCACAAGATAGTGCGACGCGCAAAATAGCGCGACTGGGAACTGCACTAAACAGTGTGACGCGCAAAATAGCGTGAGTGATAAACTGCACAAAACAGTGCGACGCGCAAAATAGCACGAGTGTCAACTACCTAAAACAGTGCGACGCGCAAAAAATAGCGCGAGTGCGAACTGCACAAAATAGTGCGACGTGCAAAATAGGGCGAGTGATTAACTGCACGAAACAGTGCGATGCGCAAAATTGCGCGAGTGATAAACTGCACAAAACAGTGCGACGAGCAAAATAGCGCGAGTGGGAACTGCACAAAACAGTGCGACGCGCAGAATAGCGCGTGTGTCAACCGCACAAAACAGTGCGACGCGCAAAATAGCGAGAGTGATAAACTGCACAAAACAGTGCGATGCGCAAAATAGCGCGAGTGGCGACTCTACAAGACAGTGCGACGCACAAAATAGCGCGAGTGTGAACTGCACAAAACAGTGCGATGCGCAAAATAGCGCGAGTGATAAACTGCACAAAACAGTACGACGCGCAAAATCGCGTGAGTGTCAACTACCCAAAACATTGCGACGCGCAAAATAGTGCAGTGCGAACAGCACAAAATAGTACGACACGCAAAATAGCGCGAGTGATAAACTGCACAAAACAGTGCGACGCGCAAAATAGCGGGAGTGCGAACTGCACAAAACAGTGCGACGCGCAAAATAGGGCGAGTGATTAACTGCACGAAACAGTGCGACGCGCAAAATAGCACGAGTGTTAAACTGCACCAAAAAGTGCGACGAGCAAAATAGCGCGAGTGTGAACTGCACAAAACGGTGCGACGCGCAAAATAGCGCGAGTGATAAACTGCAAAAAAACCGTGCGACGAGCAAAATAGCGAAAGTGTGAACTGCACAAAACAGTGCGACGCGCAAAATAGCGGGACTGAGAACTGCACAAAACAGTGCGACGCGCAAAATAGCGCGAGTGCGAATTGCACAAAATAGTGCGACGCGCAAAATAGCGCGAGTGATAAACTGCACAAAACAGTGCGACGCGCAAAAGAGCGGGAGTGCGAACTGCACAAAACAGTGCGATCCACAATATAGCGCGAGTGATTAACTGCACGAAACAGTGCGACGCGTAAAATAGCGCGAGTGATAAACTGCTCAAAACAGTGCGACGAGCAAAATAGCGTGAGTGTCAACTGCACAAAACAGTGCGACGCGCAAAATAGCGCGTTTGTCAACCGCACAAAACAGTGCGACACGCAAAATAGCGAGAGTGATAAACTGCACAAAACAGTGCGACGCGCAAAATAGCTAGAGTGGCGACTCTACAAGACAGTGCGATGCACAAAATAGCGCGAGTCTGAACCGCACAAAACAATGCGATGCGCAAAATAGTGCGACTGCGAACTGCACAAAACAGTGTGACGCGCAAAGTAGCGCGAGTGATAAACTGCACAAAACAGTTCGACGAGCAAAATACCGAGAGTGTGAACTGCACAAGATAGTGCGACGCGCAAAATAGCGCGACTGGGAACTGCACTAAACAGTGTGACGCGCAAAATAGCGTGAGTGATAAACTGCACAAAACAGTGCGACGCGCAAAATAGCACGAGTGTCAACTACCCAAAACAGTGCGACGCGCAAAAAATAGCGCGAGTGCGAACTGCACAAAATAGTGCGACGTGCAAAATAGGGCGAGTGATTAACTGCACGAAACAGTGCGATGCGCAAACTTGCGCGAGTGATAAACTGCACAAAACAGTGCGACGAGCAAAATAGCGCGAGTGGGAACTGCACAAAACAGTGCGACGCGCAGAATAGCGCGTGTGTCAACCGCACAAAATAGTGCGACGCGCAAAATAACGAGAGTGATAAACTGCACAAAACAGTGCGACGCGCAAAATAGCGGGACTGGGAACTGCACAAAACAGTGCGACGCGCAAAAGAGCGGGAGTGCGAACTGCACAAAACAGTGCGATCCACAATATAGCGCGAGTGATTAACTGCACGAAACAGTGCGACGCGTAAAATAGCGCGAGTGATAAACTGCTCAAAACAGTGCGACGAGCAAAATAGCGTGAGTGTGAACTGCACAAAACAGTGCGACGCGCAAAATAGCGCGTTTGTCAACCGCACAAAACAGTGCGACATGCAAAATAGCGAGAGTGATAAACTGCACAAAACAGTGCGACGCGCAAAATAGCTAGAGTGGCGACTCTACAAGACAGTGCGATGCACAAAATAGCGCGAGTCTGAACAGCACAAAACAATGCGATGCGCAAAATAGTGCGACTGCGAATTGCACAAAACAGTGTGACGCGCAAAGTAGCGCAAGTGATAAACTGCACAAAACAGTTCGACGAGCAAAATACCGAGAGTGTGAACTGCACAAGATAGTGCGACGCGCAAAATAGCGCGACTGGGAACTGCACAAAACAGTGTGACGCGCAAAATAGCGTGAGTGATAAACTGCACAAAACAGTGCGACGCGCAAAATAGCCCGAGGGTCAACTACCCAAAACAGTGCGACGCGCAAAAAATAGCGCGAGTGCGAACTGCACAAAATAGTGCGACGTGCAAAATAGGGCGAGTGATTAACTGCACGAAACAGTGCGATGCGCAAACTTGCGCGAGTGATAAACTGCACAAAACAGTGCGACGAGCAAAATAGCGCGAGTGGGAACTGCACAAAATAGTGCGACGCGCAGAATAGCGCGTGTGTCAACCGCACAAAACAGTGCGACGCGCAAAATAGCGAGAGTGATAAACTGCACAAAACAGTGCGACGCGCAAAATAGCGGGACTGGGAACTGCACAAAACAGTGCGACGCGCAAAAGAGCGGGAGTGCGAACTGCACAAAACAGTGCGATCCACAATATAGCGCGAGTGATTAACTGCACGAAACAGTGCGACGCGTAAAATAGCGCGAGTGATAAACTGCTCAAAACAGTGCGACGAGCAAAATAGCGTGAGTGTGAACTGCACAAAACAGTGCGACGCGCAAAATAGCGCATTTGTCAACCGCACAAAACAGTGCGACACGCAAAATAGCGAGAGTGATAAACTGCACAAAACAGTGCGACGCGCAAAATAGCTAGAGTGGCGACTCTACAAGACAGTGCGATGCACAAAATAGCGCGAGTCTGAACAGCACAAAACAATGCGATGCGCAAAATAGTGCGACTGCGAACTGCACAAAACAGTGTGACGCGCAAAGTAGCGCGAGTGATAAACTGCACAAAACAGTTCGACGAGCAAAATACCGAGAGTGTGAACTGCACAAGATAGTGCGACACGCAAAATAGCGCGACTGGGAACTGCACTAAACAGTGTGACGCGCAAAATAGCGTGAGTGATAAACTGCACAAAACAGTGCGACGCGCAAAATAGCACGAGTGTCAACTACCCAAAACAGTGCGACGCGAAAAAAATAGCGCGAGTGCGAACTGCACAAAATAGTGCGACGTGCAAAATAGTGCGAGTGATTAACTGCACGAAACAGTGCGATGCGCAAACTTGCGCGAGTGATAAACTGCACAAAACAGTGCGACGAGCAAAATAACGCGAGTGGGAACTGCACAAAACAGTGCGACGCGCAGAATAGCGCGTGTGTCAACCGCACAAAACAGTGCGACGCACAAAATAGCGAGAGTGATAAACTGCACAAAACAGTGCGACGCGCAAAATAGCGCGAGTGGCGACTCTACAAGACAGTGCGACGCACAAAATAGCGCGAGTGTGAACTGCACAAAACAGTGCGATGCGCAAAATAGCGCGAGTGATAAACTGCACAAAACAGTACGACGCGCAAAATCGCGTGAGTGTCAACTACCCAAAACATTGCGACGCGCAAAATAGCGCAGTGCGAACAGCACAAAATAGTACGACACGCAAAATAGCGCGAGTGATAAACTGCACAAAACAGTGCGACGCGCAAAATAGCGGGAGTGCGAACTGCACAAAACAGTGCGACGCGCAAAATAGGGCGAGTGATTAACTGCACAAAACAGTGCGACGCGCAAAATAGCACGAGTGTTAAACTGCACCAAAAAGTGCGACGAGCAAAATAGCGCGAGTGTGAACTGCACAAAACAGTGCGACGCGCAAAATAGCGCGAGTGATAAACTGCACAAAACAGTGCGACGAGCAAAATAGCGAGAGTGTGAACTGCACAAAACAGTGCGACGCGCAAAATAGCGGGACTGGGAACTGCACAAAACAGTGCGACGCGCAAAATAGCGCGAGTGCGAACTGCACAAAATAGTGCGACGCGCAAAATAGCGCGAGTGATAAACTGCACAAAACAGTGCGACGCGCAAAAGAGCGGGAGTGCGAACTGCACAAAACAGTGCGACCCACAATATAGCGCGAGTGATTAACTGCACGAAACAGTGCGACGCGTAAAATAGCGCGAGTGATAAACTGCTCAAAACAGTGCGACGAGCAAAATAGCGTGAGTGTGAACTGCACAAAACAGTGCGACGCGCAAAATAGCGCGTTTGTCAAGCGCACAAAACAGTGCGACGCGCAAAATAGCGAGAGTGATAAACTGCACAAAACAGTGCGACGAGCAAAATAGCGCGAGTGGGAACTGCACAAAACAGTGCGACGCGCAGAATAGCACGTGTGTCAACCGCACAAAACAGTGCGACGCGCAAAATAGCGAGAGTGATAAACTGCACAAAACAGTGCGACGCGTAAAATAGCGCGAGTGGCGACTCTACAAGACAGTGCGACGCACAAAATAGCGCGAGTGTGAACAGCACAAAACAGTGCGACGCGCAAAATAGCGCGAGTGATAAACTGCACAAAACAGTACGACGCGCAAAATCGCGTGAGTGTCAACTACCCAAAACATTGCGACGCGCAAAATAGCGCAGTGCGAACAGCACAAAATAGTACGACACGTAAAATAGCGCGAGTGATAAACTGCACAAAACAGTGCGACGCGCAAAATAGCGGGAGTGCGAACTGCACAAAACAGTGCGACGCGCAAAATAGGGCGAGTGATTAACTACACGAAACAGTGGGACGCGCAAAATAGCAC
>JAXFYN010000858.1:0-87598 GCA_036172215.1 Camellia granthamiana | reverse complement strand
TCGAACACCTACATGGATTCTCTTGCACAGTGGCAGATATGTAAATACGGCGTTTACTTACCATTTCTCACGCATTAGGGTTCGAACACTCGAACACCTATACGGATTCTCCTACACTGTGGCAGATATGTAAATACGGCATTTACTTACCATTTCTCACGCATTAGGGTTCGAACACACGAACACCTATACGGATTCTCCTACACAGTGGCAGATATGTAAATACGGCGTTTACTTACCATTTCTCTCGCATTAGGGTTTGAACACTCGAACTCCTACACGGATTCTCCTGCACAGTGGCAGATATGTAAATACGACGTTTACATACCATTTCTCATGCATTAGGGTTCGAACACTCGGACACCTATACGGATTCTCCTGCACAGTGGCAGATATGTAAATACGGCGTTTACTTACCATTTCTCACGCATTAGGGTTCGAACACTCGAACACCTATACGGATTCTCCTGCACAGTGGCAGATATGTAAATACGGCGTTTACTTACCATTTCTCACGCATTAGGGTTCGAACACTCGAACACCTATACGGATTCTCCTGCACAGTGGCAGATATGTAAATACGGCGTTTACTTACCATTTCTCGCGCATTAGGGTTCGAACACTCGAACACCTATACGGATTCTCCTGCACAGTGACAGATATGTAAATACGAGGTTTACTTACCATTTCTCATGCATTAGGGTTCGAACACTCGAACACCTATACGGATTCTCCTGCACAGTGGCAGATATGTAAATACGGCGTTTACATACCATTTCTCATGCATTAGGGTTCGAACACTCGAACACCTATATGGATTCTCCTGCACAGTGGCAGATATGTAAATACGGCGTTTACTTACCATTTCTCACGCATTAGGGTTCGAACACTCGAACACCTATACGGATTCTCCTGCACAGTGGCAGATATGTAAATACGGCGTTTACTTACCATTTCTCACGCATTAGGGTTCGAACACTCGAACACCTATACGGATTCTCCTGCACAGTGACAGATATGTAAATACGAGGTTTACTTACCATTTCTCATGCATTAGGGTTCGAACACTCGAACACCTATACGGATTCTCCTGCACAGTGGCAGATATGTAAATACGGCGTTTACATACCATTTCTCATGCATTAGGGTTCGAACACTCGAACACCTATATGGATTCTCCTGCACAGTGGCAGATATGTAAATACGGCGTTTACTTACCATTTCTCACGCATTAGGGTTCGAACACTCGAACACCTATACGGATTCTCCTGCACAGTGGCAGATATGTAAATACGGCGTTTACTTACTATTTCTCCTGCATTAGGGTTCGACCACTCGAACACCTATACAGATTCTCCTGCACAGTGGCAGATATGTAAATACGGCGTTTACTTACCATTTCTCACGCATTAGGGTTCGAACACTCGAACACCTATACGGATTCTCCTGCACAGTGGCAGATATGTAAATACGGCGTTTACTTACTATTTCTCCTGCATTAGGGTTCGACCACTCGAACACCTATACAGATTCTCCTGCACAGTGGCAGATATGTAAATACGGCGTTTACTTACTATTTCTCCTGCATTAGGGTTCGACCACTCGAACACCTATACAGATTCTCCTGCACAGTGGCAGATATGTAAATACGGCGTTTACTTACCATTTCTCACGCATTACGCTGCGAATACTCGAACACCTACACGGATTCTCTTGCACAGTGGCAGATATGTAAATACGGCGTTTACTTACCATTTCTCACGCATTAGGGTTCGAACACTCGAACACCTATACGGATTCTCCTACACTGTGGCAGATATGTAAATACGGCATTTACTTACCATTTCTCACGCATTAGGGTTCGAACACACGAACACCTATACGGATTCTCCTACACAGTGGCAGATATGTAAATACGGCGTTTACTTACCATTTCTCTCGCATTAGGGTTTGAACACTCGAACTCCTACACGGATTCTCCTGCACAGTGGCAGATATGTAAATACGACGTTTACATACCATTTCTCATGCATTAGGGTTCGAACACTCGGACACCTATACGGATTCTCCTGCACAGTGGCAGATATGTAAATACGGCGTTTACTTACCATTTCTCACGCATTAGGGTTCGAACACTCGAACACCTATACGGATTCTCCTGCACAGTGGCAGATATGTAAATACGGCGTTTACTTACCATTTCTCACGCATTAGGGTTCGAACACTCGAACACCTATACGGATTCTCCTGCACAGTGGCAGATATGTAAATACGGCGTTTACTTACCATTTCTCACGCATTAGGGTTCGAACACTCGAACACCTATACGGATTCTCCTGCACAGTGACAGATATGTAAATACGAGGTTTACTTACCATTTCTCATGCATTAAGGTTCGAACACTCGAACACCTATACGGATTCTCCTGCACAGTGGCAGATATGTAAATACGGCGTTTACATACCATTTCTCATGCATTAGGGTTCGAACACTCGAACACCTATATGGATTCTCCTGCACAGTGGCAGATATGTAAATACGGCGTTTACTTACCATTTCTCACGCATTAGGGTTCGAACACTCGAACACCTATACGGATTCTCCTGCACAGTGGCAGATATGTAAATACGGCGTTTACTTACCATTTCTCACGCATTAGGGTTCGAACACTCGAACACCTATACGGATTCTCCTGCACAGTGGCAGATATGTAAATACGGCGTTACTTACCATTTCACACGCATTAGGGTTCGAACACTCGAACACCTATACGGATTCTCCTGCACAGTGGCAGATATGTAAATACGGCGTTTACTTACCATTTCTCACGCATTAGGGTTCGAACACTCGAACACCTACACGGATTCTCCTGCACAGTGGCAGATATGTAAATACGACGTTTACTTACCATTTCTCATGCATTAGGGTTCGAACACTCGAACACCTATACGGATTCTCCTACACAGTGGCAGATTTGTAAATACGGCGTTTACTTACCGTTTCTCATGCATTAGGGTTCGAACACTCGAACACCAATACAGATTCTCCGGCACAGTGGCAGATATGTAAATATGGCGTTTACTTACCATTTCTCACGCATTACGCTTCGAACACTCGAACACCTACACGGATTCTCCTGCACAGTGGCAGATATGTAAATACGGCGTTTACTTACCATTTCTCACGCATTAGGGTTCGAACACTCGAACACCTATACGGATTCTCCTACACTGTGGCAGATATGTAAATACGGCATTTACTTACCATTTCTCACGCATTAGGGTTCGAACACACGAACACCTATACGGATTCTCCTATACAGTGGCAGATATGTAAATACGGCGTTTACTTACCATTTCTCTCGCATTAGGGTTTGAACACTCGAACACCTACACGGATTCTCCTGCACAGTGGCAGATATGTAAATACGACGTTTACTTACCATTTCTCATGCATTAGGGTTCGAACACTCGGACACCTATACGGATTCTCCTGCACAGTGGCAGATATGTAAATACGGCGTTTACTTACCATTTCTCACGCATTAGGGTTCGAACACTCGAACACCTATACGGATTCTCCTGCACAATGGCAGATATGTAAATACGGCGTTTACTTACCATTTCTCACGCATTAGGGTTCGAACACTCGAACACCTATACGGATTCTCCTGCACAGTGACAGATATGTAAATGCGACGTTTACTTACCATTTGTCACGCATTAGGGTTCGAACACTCGAACACCTATACGGATTCTCCTCCACAGTGGCAGATATGTAAATACGGCGTTTACATATCATTTCTCAGGCATTAGGGTTCGAACACTCGAACACCTATACGGATTCTCCTGCACAGTGGCAGATATGTAAATACGGCGTTTACTTACCATTTCTCACGCATTAGGGTTCGAACACTCGAACACCTATACGGATTCTCCTGCACAGTGGCAGATATGTAAATACGGCGTTTACTTACTATTTCTCCTGCATTAGGGTTCGACCACTCGAACACCTATACAGATTCTCCTGCACAGTGGCAGATATGTAAATACGGCGTTTACTTACCATTTCTCACGCATTACGCTGCGAACACTCGAACACCTACACGGATTCTCTTGCACAGTGGCAGATATGTAAATACGGCGTTTACTTACCATTTCTCACGCATTAGGGTTCGAACACTCGAACACCTATACGGATTCTCCTACACTGTGGCAGATATGTAAATACGGCATTTACTTACCATTTCTCACGCATTAGGGTTCGAACACACGAACACCTATACGGATTCTCCTACACAGTGGCAGATATGTAAATACGGCGTTTACTTACCATTTCTCTCGCATTAGGGTTTGAACACTCGAACTCCTACACGGATTCTCCTGCACAGTGGCAGATATGTAAATACGACGTTTACATACCATTTCTCATGCATTAGGGTTCGAACACTCGGACACCTATACGGATTCTCCTGCACAGTGGCAGATATGTAAATACGGCGTTTATTTACCATTTCTCACGCATTAGGGTTCGAACACTCGAACACCTATACGGATTCTCCTGCACAGTGGCAGATATGTAAATACGGCGTTTACTTACCATTTCTCACGCATTAGGGTTCGAACACTCGAACACCTATACGGATTCTCCTGCACAGTGGCAGATATGTAAATACGGCGTTTACTTACCATTTCTCACGCATTAGGGTTCGAACACTCGAACACCTATACGGATTCTCCTGCACAGTGACAGATATGTAAATACGAGGTTTACTTACCATTTCTCATGCATTAGGGTTCGAACACTCGAACACCTATACGGATTCTCCTGCACAGTGGCAGATATGTAAATACGGCGTTTACATACCATTTCTCATGCATTAGGGTTCGAACACTCGAACACCTATATGGATTCTCCTGCACAGTGGCAGATATGTAAATACGGCGTTTACTTACCATTTCTCACGCATTAGGGTTCGAACACTCGAACACCTATACGGATTCTCCTGCACAGTGGCAGATATGTAAATACGGCGTTTACTTACCATTTCTCACGCATTAGGGTTCGAACACTCGAACACCTATACGGATTCTCCTGCACAGTGGCAGATATGTAAATACGGCGTTACTTACCATTTCACACGCATTAGGGTTCGAACACTCGAACACCTATACGGATTCTCCTGCACAGTGGCAGATATGTAAATACGGCGTTTACTTAACATTTCTCACGCATTAGGGTTCGAACACTCGAACACCTACACGGATTCTCCTGCACAGCGGCAGATATGTAAATACGACGTTTACTTACCATTTCTCATGCATTAGGGTTCGAACACTCGAACACCTATACGGATTCTCCTACACAGTGGCAGATTTGTAAATACGGCGTTTACTTACCGTTTCTCATGCATTAGGGTTCGAACACTCGAACACCAATACAGATTCTCCGGCACAGTGGCAGATATGTAAATATGGCGTTTACTTACCATTTCTCACGCATTACGCTTCGAACACTCGAACACCTACACGGATTCTCCTGCACAGTGGCAGATATGTAAATACGGCGTTTACTTACCATTTCTCACGCATTAGGGTTCGAACACTCGAACACCTATACGGATTCTCCTACACTGTGGCAGATATGTAAATACGGCATTTACTTACCATTTCTCACGCATTAGGGTTCGAACACACGAACACCTATACGGATTCTCCTATACAGTGGCAGATATGTAAATACGGCGTTTACTTACCATTTCTCTCGCATTAGGGTTTGAACACTCGAACACCTACACGGATTCTCCTCCACAGTGGCAGATATGTAAATACGACGTTTACTTACCATTTCTCATGCATTAGGGTTCGAACACTCGGACACCTATACGGATTCTCCTGCACAGTGGCAGATATGTAAATACGGCGTTTACTTACCATTTCTCACGCATTAGGGTTCGAACACTCGAACACCTATACGGATTCTCCTGCACAATGGCAGATATGTAAATACGGCGTTTACTTACCATTTCTCACGCATTAGGGTTCGAACACTCGAACACCTATACGGATTCTCCTGCACAGTGACAGATATGTAAATGCGACGTTTACTTACCATTTCTCATGCATTAGGGTTCGAACACTCGAACACCTATACGGATTCTCCTCCACAGTGGCAGATATGTAAATACGGCGTTTACATATCATTTCTCAGGCATTAGGGTTCGAACACTCGAACACCTATACGGATTCTCCTGCACAGTGGCAGATATGTAAATACGGCGTTTACTTACCATTTCTCACGCATTAGGGTTCGAACACTCGAACACCTATACGGATTCTCCTGCACAGTGGCAGATATGTAAATACGGCGTTTACTTACCATTTCTCAGGCATTAGGGTTCGAACACTCGAACACCTATACGGATTCTCCTGCACAGTGGCAGATATGTAAATATGGCGTTACTTACCATTTCTCACGCATTAGGGTTCGAACACTCGAACACCTATACGGATTCTCCTGCACAGTGGCAGATATGTAAATACGGCATTTACTTACCATTTCTCACGCATTAGGGTTCGAACACTCGAACACCTACACGGATTCTCCTGCACAGTGGCAGATATGTAAATACGACGTTTACTTACCATTTCTCATGCATTAGGGTTCGAACACTCGAACACCTATACGGATTCTCCTACACAGTGGCAGATTTGTAAATATGGCGTTTACTTACCGTTTCTCATGCATTAGGGTTCGAACACTCGAACACCAATACAGATTCTCCGGCACAGTGGCAGATATGTAAATATGGCGTTTACTTACCATTTCTCACGCATTACGCTTCGAACACTCGAACACCTACACGGATTCTCCTGCACAGTGGCAGATATGTAAATACGGCGTTTACTTACCATTTCTCACGCATTAGGGTTCGAACACTCGAACACCTATACGAATTCTCCTGCACTGTGGCAGATATGTAAATACGGCATTTACTTACCATTTCTCACGCATTAGGGTTCGAACACACGAACACCTATACGGATTCTCCTACACAGTGGCAGATATGTAAATACGGCGTTTACTTACCATTTCTCTCGCATTAGGGTTTGAACACTCGAACACCTGCACGGATTCTCCTGCACAGTGGCAGATATGTAAATACGACGATTACTTACCATTTCTCAGAACACCTATACGGATTCTCCTGCACAGTGGCAGATATGTAAATACGGCGTTTACTTACTATTTGTCATGCATTAGGGTTCGACCACTCGAACACCTATACAGATTCTCCTGCACAGTGGCAGATATGTAAATACGGCGTTTACTTACCATTTCTCACGCATTACGCTTCGAACACTCGAACACCTACACGGATTCTCCTGCACAGTGGCAGATATGTAAATACGGCGTTTACTTACCATTTCTCACGCATTAGGGTTCGAACACTCGAACACATATACGAATTCTCCTGCACTGTGGCAGATATGTAAATACGGCATTTACTTACCATTTCTCACGCATTAGGGTTCGAACACACGAACACCTATACGGATTCTCCTACACAGTGGCAGATATGTGAATACGGCGTTTACTTACCATTTCTCTCGCATTAGGGTTTGAACACTCGAACACCTACACGGATTCTCCTGCACAGTGGCAGATATGTAAATACGACGTTTACTTACCATTTCTCATGCATTAGGGTTCGAACACTCGGACACCTATACGGATTCTCCTGCACAGTGGCAGATATGTGAATACGGCGTTTACTTACCATTTCTCATGCATTAGGGTTCGAACACTTGAACACCTATACGGATTCTCCTGCACAGTGGCAGATATGTAAATACGGCGTTTACTTACCATTTGTCACGCATTAGGGTTCGAACACTCGAACACCTATACGGATTCTCCTGCACAGTGGCAGATATGTAAATACGGCGTTTACTTACCATTTCTCACGCATTAGGGTTCGAACACTCGAACACCTATACGGATTCTCCTGCACAATGGCAGATATGTAAATACGGCGTTTACTTACCATTTCTCACGCATTAGGGTTCGAACACTCGAACACCTATACGGATTCTCCTGCACAGTGGCAGATATGTAAATATGGCATTTACTTACCATTTCTCACGCATTAGGGTTCGAACACTCGAACACCTACACGGATTCTCCTGCACAGTGGCAGATATGTAAATACGACGTTTACTTACCATTTCTCATGCATTAGGGTTCGAACACTCGAACACCTATACGGATTCTCCTACACAGTGGCAGATTTGTAAATATGGCGTTTACTTACCGTTTCTCATGCATTAGGGTTCGAACACTCGAACACCTATACAGATTCTCCTGCACAGTGGCAGATATGTAAATACGGCGTTTACTTACCATTTCTCACGCATTACGCTTCGAACACTCGAACACCTATACGGATTCTCCTACACAGTGGCAGATATGTAAATACGGCGTTTACTTACCATTTCTCTCGCATTAGGGCTTGAACACTCGAACACCTACACGGATTCTCCTGCACAGTGGCAGATATGTAAATATGACGTTTACTTACCATTTCTCATGCATTAGGGTTCGAACACTCGGACACCTATACGGATTCTCCTGCACAGTGGCAGATATGTAAATACGGCGTTTACTTACCATTTCTCATGCATTAGGGTTCGAACACTCGAATACCTATACGGATTCTCCTGCACTGTGGCAGATATGTAAATACGGCATTTACTTACCATTTCTCACGCATTAGGGTTCGAACACAGGAACACCTATACGGATTCTCCTACACAGTGGCAGATATGTAAATACGGCGTTTACTTACCATTTCTCTCGCATTAGGGCTTGAACACTCGAACACCTACACGGATTCTCCTGCACAGTGGCAGATATGTAAATATGACGTTTACTTACCATTTCTCATGCATTAGGGTTCGAACACTCGGACACCTATACGGATTCTCCTGCACAGTGGCAGATATGTAAATACGGCGTTTACTTACCATTTCTCATGCATTAGGGTTCGAACACTCGAACACCTATACGGATTCTCTTGCACAGTGGCAGATATGTAAATACGGCGTTTACTTACCATTTCTCACGCATAGGGGTTCGAACACTCGAACACCTATACGGATTCTCCTGCACAGTGGCAGATATGTAAATACGGCGTTTACTTACCATTTCTCACGCATTAGGGTTCGAACACTCGAACACCTATACGGATTCTCCTGCACAGTGGCAGATATGTAAATACGGCGTTCACTTACCATTTCTCACGCATTAGGGTTCGAACACTCGAACACCTATACGGATTCTCCTGCACAGTGGCAGATATGTAAATACGACGTTTACTTACCATTTCTCATGCATTAGGGTTCGAACACTCGAACACCTATACGGATTCTCCTGCACAGTGGCAGATATGTAAATACGGCGTTTACTTACCATTTCTCATGCATTAGGGTTCGAACACTCGAACACCTATACGGATTCCCCTGCGAAGTGGCAGATATGTAAATACGGCGTTTACTTACCATTTCTCACGCTTTAGGGTTCGAACACTCGAACACCTATACGGATTCTCCTGCACAGTGGCAGATATGTAAATACGGCGTTTACTTACCATTTCTCACGCATTAGGGTTCGAACACTCGAACACCTATACGGATTCTCCTGCACAGTGGCAGATATGTAAATACGGCGTTACTTACCATTTCACACGCATTACGGTTCGAACACTCGGACACCTATACGGATTCTCCTGCACAGTGGCAGATATGTAAATACGGCGTTTACTTACCATTTCTCACGCATTAGGGTTCGAACACTCGAACACCTACACGGATTCTCCTGCACAGTGGCAGATATGTAAATACGACGTTTACTTACCATTTCTCATGCATTAGGGTTCGAACACTCGAACACCTATACGGATTCTCCTACACAGTGGCAGATTTGTAAATATGGCGTTTACTTACCGTTTCTCATGCATTAGGGTTCGAACACTCGAACACCTATACAGATTCTCCTGCATAGTGGCAGATTTGTAAATACGGCGTTTACTTACCATTTCTCACGCATTACGCTTCGAACACTCGAACACCTACACGGATTCTCCTGCACAGTGGCAGATATGTAAATACGGCGTTTACTTACCATTTCTCACGCATTAGGGTTCGAACACTCGAACACCTATACGAATTCTCCTGCACTGTGGCAGATACGTAAATACGGCATTTACTTACCATTTCTCACGCATTAGGGTTCGAACACTCGTACACCTGTATGGATTCTCCTACACAGTGGCAGATATGTAAATACGGCGTTTACTTACCATTTCTCACGCATTAGGGTTCGAACACTCGAACACCTATACGGATTCTCCTGCACAGTGGCAGATATGTAAATACGACGTTTACTTACCATTTCTCATGCATTAGGGTTCGAACACTCGAACACCTATATGGATTCTCCTGCACAGTGGCAGATATGTAAATACGGCGTTACTTACCATTTCTCATGCATTAGGGTTCGAACACTCGAACACCTATACGGATTCTCCTGCACAGTGGCAGATATGTAAATACGGCGTTTACTTACCATTTCTCACGCATTAGGGTTCGAACACTCGAACACCTATACGGATTCTCCTGCACAGTGGCAGATATGTAAATACGGCGTTTACTTACCATTTCTCACGCATTAGGGTTCGAACACTCGAACACCTATACGAATTCTCCTGCACTGTGGCAGATACGTAAATACGGCATTTACTTACCATTTCTCACGCATTAGGGTTCGAACACTCGTACACCTGTATGGATTCTCCTACACAGTGGCAGATATGTAAATACGGCGTTTACTTACCATTTCTCACGCATTAGGGTTCGAACACTCGAACACCTATACGGATTCTCCTGCACAGTGGCAGATATGTAAATACGACGTTTACTTACCATTTCTCATGCATTAGGGTTCGAACACTCGAACACCTATATCGATTCTCCTGCACCGTGGCAGATATGTAAATACGGCGTTACTTACCATTTCTCATGCATTAGGGTTCGAACACTCGAACACCAATACGGATTCTCCTGCACAGTGGCAGATATGTAAATACGGCGTTTACTTACCATTTCTCACGCATTAGGGTTCGAACACTCGAACACCTATACGGATTCTCCTGCACAGTGGCAGATATGTAAATACGGCGTTTACTTACCATTTCTCACGCATTAGGGCTTGAACACTCGAACACCTACACGAATTCTCCTGCACAGTGGCAGATATGTAAATATGACGTTTACTTACCATTTCTCATGCATTAGGATTCGAACACTCGGACACCTATACGGATTCGCCTGCACAGTGGCAGATATGTAAATACGGCGTTTACTTACCATTTCTCATGCATTAGGGTTCGAACACTCGAACACCTATACGGATTCTCTTGCACAGTGGCAGATATGTAAATACGGCGTTTACTTACCATTTCTCATGCATTAGGGTGCGAACACACGAACACCTATACGGATTCCCCTACACAGTGGCAGATATGTAAATACGGCGTTTACTTACCATTTCTCACGTATTAGAGTTCGAACACTCGAACACCTACACGGATTCTCCTACACAGTGGCAGATATGTAAATACGACGTTTACTTACCATTTCTCAGAACACCTATACGGATTCTCCTGCACAGTGGCAGATATGTAAATACGGCGTTTACTTACTATTTCTCATGCATTAGGGTTCGACCACTCGAACTCCTATACAGATTCTCCTCCACAGTGGCAGATATGTAAATACGGCGTTTACTTACCATTTCTCACGCATTACGCTTCGAACACTCGAACACCTACACGGATTCTCCTACACAGTGGCAGATATGTAAATACGACGTTTACTTACCATTTCTCATGCATTAGGGTTCGAACACTCGAACACCTATACGGATTCTCCTGCACAGTGGCAGATATGTAAATACGGCGTTTACTTACCATTTCTCATGCATTAGGGTTCGAACACACGAACACCTATACGGATTCTCCTACACAGTGGCAGATATGTAAATACGGCGTTTACTTACCATTTCTCACGCATTCGAGTTCGAACACTCGAACACCTACACGGATTCTCCTGCACAGTGGCAGATATGTAAATACGACGTTTACTTACCATTTCTCAGAACACCTATACGGATTCTCCTGCACAGTGGCAGATATGTAAATACGGCGTTTACTTACTATTTCTCATGCATTAGGGTTCGACCACTCGAACTCCTATACAGATTCTCCTCCACAGTGGCAGATATGTAAATACGGCGTTTACTTACCATTTCTCACGCATTACGCTTCGAACACTCGAACACCTACACGGATTCTCCTGCACAGTGGCAGATATCTAAATACGACGTTTACTAACCATTTCTCATGCATTAGGGTTCGAACACTCGAACACCTATACGGATTCTCCTGCACAGTGGCAGATATGTAAATACGGCGTTTACTTACCATTTCTCACGCATTAGGGCTTGAACACTCGAACACCTACACGGATTCTCCTGCACAGTGGCAGATATGTAAATATGACGTTTACTTACCATTTCTCATGCATTAGGATTCGAACACTCGGACACCTATACGGATTCGCCTGCACAGTGGCAGATATGTAAATACGGCGTTTACTTACCATTTCTCATGCATTAGGGTTCGAACACTCGAACACCTATACGGATTCTCTTGCACAGTGGCAGATATGTAAATACGGCGTTTACTTACCATTTCTCATGCATTAGGGTGCGAACACACGAACACCTATACGGATTCCCCTACACAGTGGCAGATATGTAAATACGGCGTTTACTTACCATTTCTCACGTATTAGAGTTCGAACACTCGAACACCTACACGGATTCTCCTACACAGTGGCAGATATGTAAATACGACGTTTACTTACCATTTCTCAGAACACCTATACGGATTCTCCTGCACAGTGGCAGATATGTAAATACGGCGTTTACTTACTATTT
Organism: Camellia granthamiana; assembly: GCA_036172215.1. NCBI lineage: Eukaryota > Viridiplantae > Streptophyta > Magnoliopsida > Ericales > Theaceae > Camellia > Camellia granthamiana. Next base: position 74,539 of record JAXFYN010000858.1, on the reverse strand, counting down.
CTCATGCATTAGGGTTCGACCACTCGAACTCCTATACAGATTCTCCTCCACAGTGGCAGATATGTAAATACGGCGTTTACTTACCATTTCTCACGCATTACGCTTCGAACACTCGAACACCTACACGGATTCTCCTACACAGTGGCAGATATGTAAATACGACGTTTACTTACCATTTCTCATGCATTAGGGTTCGAACACTCGAACACCTATACAGATTCTCCTGCACAGTGGCAGATATGTAAATACGGCGTTTACTTACCATTTCTCATGCATTAGGGTTCGAACACACGAACACCTATACGGATTCTCCTACACAGTGGCAGATATGTAAATACGGCGTTTACTTACCATTTCTCACGCATTCGAGTTCGAACACTCGAACACCTACACGGATTCTCCTGCACAGTGGCAGATATGTAAATACGACGTTTACTTACCATTTCTCAGAACACCTATACGGATTCTCCTGCACAGTGGCAGATATGTAAATACGGCGTTTACTTACTATTTCTCATGCATTAGGGTTCGACCACTCGAACTCCTATACAGATTCTCCTCCACAGTGGCAGATATGTAAATACGGCGTTTACTTACCATTTCTCACGCATTACGCTTCGAACACTCGAACACCTACACGGATTCTCCTGCACAGTGGCAGATATCTAAATACGACGTTTACTAACCATTTCTCATGCATTAGGGTTCGAACACTCGAACACCTATACGGATTCTCCTGCACAGTGGCAGATATGTAAATACGGCGTTTACTTACCATTTCTCACGCATTAGGGCTTGAACACTCGAACACCTACACGGATTCTCCTGCACAGTGGCAGATATGTAAATATGACGTTTACTTACCATTTCTCATGCATTAGGATTCGAACACTCGGACACCTATACGGATTCGCCTGCACAGTGGCAGATATGTAAATACGGCGTTTACTTACCATTTCTCATGCATTAGGGTTCGAACACTCGAACACCTATACGGATTCTCTTGCACAGTGGCAGATATGTAAATACGGCGTTTACTTACCATTTCTCATGCATTAGGGTGCGAACACACGAACACCTATACGGATTCCCCTACACAGTGGCAGATATGTAAATACGGCGTTTACTTACCATTTCTCACGTATTAGAGTTCGAACACTCGAACACCTACACGGATTCTCCTACACAGTGGCAGATATGTAAATACGACGTTTACTTACCATTTCTCAGAACACCTATACGGATTCTCCTGCACAGTGGCAGATATGTAAATACGGCGTTTACTTACTATTTCTCATGCATTAGGGTTCGACCACTCGAACTCCTATACAGATTCTCCTCCACAGTGGCAGATATGTAAATACGGCGTTTACTTACCATTTCTCACGCATTACGCTTCGAACACTCGAACACCTACACGGATTCTCCTACACAGTGGCAGATATGTAAATACGACGTTTACTTACCATTTCTCATGCATTAGGGTTCGAACACTCGAACACCTATACAGATTCTCCTGCACAGTGGCAGATATGTAAATACGGCGTTTACTTACCATTTCTCATGCATTAGGGTTCGAACACACGAACACCTATACGGATTCTCCTACACAGTGGCAGATATGTAAATACGGCGTTTACTTACCATTTCTCACGCATTCGAGTTCGAACACTCGAACACCTACACGGATTCTCCTGCACAGTGGCAGATATGTAAATACGACGTTTACTTACCATTTCTCAGAACACCTATACGGATTCTCCTGCACAGTGGCAGATATGTAAATACGGCGTTTACTTACTATTTCTCATGCATTAGGGTTCGACCACTCGAACTCCTATACAGATTCTCCTCCACAGTGGCAGATATGTAAATACGGCGTTTACTTACCATTTCTCACGCATTACGCTTCGAACACTCGAACACCTACACGGATTCTCCTGCACAGTGGCAGATATCTAAATACGACGTTTACTAACCATTTCTCATGCATTAGGGTTCGAACACTCGAACACCTATACGGATTCTCCTGCACAGTGGCAGATATGTAAATACGGCGTTTACTTACCATTTCTCACGCATTAGGGCTTGAACACTCGAACACCTACACGGATTCTCCTGCACAGTGGCAGATATGTAAATATGACGTTTACTTACCATTTCTCATGCATTAGGATTCGAACACTCGGACACCTATACGGATTCGCCTGCACAGTGGCAGATATGTAAATACGGCGTTTACTTACCATTTCTCATGCATTAGGGTTCGAACACTCGAACACCTATACGGATTCCCCTGCACAGTGGCAGATATGTAAATACGGCGTTTACTTACCATTTCTCACGCATTAGGGTTCGAACACTCGAACACCTATACGGATTCTCCTGCACAGTGGCAGATATGTAAATACGGCGTTTACTTACCATTTCTCACGCATTAGGGTTCGAACACTCGAACACCTATACGGATTCTCCTGCACAGTGGCAGATATGTAAATACGACGTTACTTACCATTTCACACGCATTACGGTTCGAACACTCGAACACCTATACGGATTCTCCTGCACAGTGGCAGATATGTAAATACGGCGTTTACTTACCATTTCTCACGCATTAGGGTTCGAACACTCGAACACCTACACGGATTCTCCTGCACAGTGGCAGATATGTAAATACGACGTTTACTTACCATTTCTCATGCATTAGGGTTCGAACACTCGAACACCTATACGGATTCTCCTACACAGTGGCAGATTTGTAAATATGGCTTTTACTTACCGTTTCTCATGCATTAGGGTTCGAACACTCGAACACCTCTACAGATTCTCCTGCATAGTGGCAGATATGTAAATACGGCGTTTACTTACCATTTCTCACGCATTACGCTTCGAACACTCGAACACCTACACGGATTCTCCTGCACAGTGGCAGATATGTAAATACGGCGTTTACTTACCATTTCTCACGCATTAGGGTTCGAACACTCGAACACCTATACGAATTCTCCTGCACTGTGGCAGATACGTAAATACGGCATTTACTTACCATTTCTCACGCATTAGGGTTCGAACACTCGTACACCTGTATGGATTCTCCTACACAGTGGCAGATATGTAAATACGGCGTTTACTTACCATTTCTCACGCATTAGGGTTCGAACACTCGAACACCTATACGGATTCTCCTGCACAGTGGCAGATATGTAAATACGACGTTTACTTACCATTTCTCATGCATTAGGGTTCGAACACTCGAACACCTATATGGATTCTCCTGCACAGTGGCAGATATGTAAATACGGCGTTACTTACCATTTCTCATGCATTAGGGTTCGAACACTCGAACACCTATACGGATTCTCCTGCACAGTGGCAGATATGTAAATACGGCGTTTACTTACCATTTCTCACGCATTAGGGTTCGAACACTCGAACACCTATACGGATTTTCCTGCACAGTGGCAGATATGTAAATACGGCGTTTACTTACCATTTCTCACGCATTAGGGTTCGAACACTCGAACACCTATACGAATTCTCCTGCACTGTGGCAGATACGTAAATACGGCATTTACTTACCATTTCTCACGCATTAGGGTTCGAACACTCGTACACCTGTATGGATTCTCCTACACAGTGGCAGATATGTAAATACGGCGTTTACTTACCATTTCTCACGCATTAGGGTTCGAACACTCGAACACCTATACGGATTCTCCTGCACAGTGGCAGATATGTAAATACGACGTTTACTTACCATTTCTCATGCATTAGGGTTCGAACACTCGAACACCTATATGGATTCTCCTGCACAGTGGCAGATATGTAAATACGGCGTTACTTACCATTTCTCATGCAGTAGGGTTCGAACACTCGAACACCTATACGGATTCTCCTGCACAGTGGCAGATATGTAAATACGGCGTTTACTTACCACTTCTCACGCATTAGGGTTCGAACACTCGAACACCTATACGGATTCTCCTGCACAGTGGCAGATATGTAAATACGGCGTTTACTTACCATTTCTCACGCATTAGGGCTTGAACACTCGAACACCTACACGGATTCTCCTGCACAGTGGCAGATATGTAAATATGACGTTTACTTACCATTTCTCATGCATTAGGATTCGAACACTCGGACACCTATACGGATTCGCCTGCACAGTGGCAGATATGTAAATACGGCGTTTACTTACCATTTCTCATGCATTAGGGTTCGAACACTCGAACACCTATACGGATTCCCCTGCACAGTGGCAGATATGTAAATACGGCGTTTACTTACCATTTCTCACGCATTAGGGTTCGAACACTCGAACACCTATACGGATTCTCCTGCACAGTGGCAGATATGTAAATACGGCGTTTACTTACCATTTCTCACGCATTAGGGTTCGAACACTCGAACACCTATACGGATTCTCCTGCACAGTAGCAGATATGTAAATACGGCGTTACTTACCATTTCACACGCATTACGGTTCGAACACTCGAACACCTATACGGATTCTCCTGCACAGTGGCAGATATGTAAATACGGCCATTTCTCACGCATTAGGGTTCGAACACTCGAACACATACACGGATTCTCCTGCACAGTGGCAGATATGTAAATACGACGTTTACTTACCATTTCTCATGCATTAGGGTTCGAACACTCGAACACCTATACGGATTCTCCTACACAGAGGCAGATTTGTAAATATGGCGTTTACTTACCGTTTCTCATGCATTAGGGTTCGAACACTCGAACACCTATACAGATTCTCCTGCATAGTGGCAGATATGTAAATACGGCGTTTACTTACCATTTCTCACGCATTACGCTTCGAACACTCGAACACCTACACGGATTCTCCTGCACAGTGGCAGATATGTAAATACGGCGTTTACTTACCATTTCTCACGCATTAGGGTTCGAACACTCGAACACCTATACGAATTCTCCTGCACTGTGGCAGATACGTAAATACGGCATTTACTTACCATTTCTCACGCATTAGGGTTCGAACACTCGTACACCTGTATGGATTCTCCTACACAGTGGCAGACATGTAAATACGGCGTTTACTTACCATTTCTCACGCATTAGGGTTCGAACACTCGAACACCTATACGGATTCTCCTGCACAGTGGCAGATATGTAAATACGACGTTTACTTACCATTTCTCATGCATTAGGGTTCGAACACTCGAACACCTATATGGATTCTCCTGCACAGTGGCAGATATGTAAATACGGCGTTACTTACCATTTCTCATGCATTAGGGTTCGAACACTCGAACACCTATACGGATTCTCCTGCACAGTGGCAGATATGTAAATACGGCGTTTACTTACCATTTCTCACGCATTAGGGTTCGAACACTCGAACACCTATACGGATTCTCCTGCACAGTGGCAGATATGTAAATACGGCGTTTACTTACCATTTCTCACGCATTAGGGTTCGAACACTCGAACACCTATACGAATTCTCCTGCACTTTGGCAGATACGTAAATACGGCATTTACTTACCATTTCTCACGCATTAGGGTTCGAACACTCGTACACCTGTATGGATTCTCCTACACAGTGGCAGATATGCAAATACGGCGTTTACTTACCATTTCTCACGCATTAGGGTTCGAACACTCGAACACCTATACGGATTCTCCTGCACAGTGGCAGATATGTAAATACGACGTTTACTTACCATTTCTCATGCATTAGGGTTCGAACACTCGAACACCTATATGGATTCTCCTGCACAGTGGCAGATATGTAAATACGGCGTTACTTACCATTTCTCATGCAGTAGGGTTCGAACACTCGAACACCTATACGGATTCTCCTGCACAGTGGCAGATATGTAAATACGGCGTTTACTTACCATTTCTCACGCATTAGGGTTCGAACACTCGAACACCTATACGGATTCTCCTGCACAGTGGCAGATATGTAAATACGGCGTTTACTTACCATTTCTCACGCATTAGGGCTTGAACACTCGAACACCTACACGGATTCTCCTGCACAGTGGCAGATATGTAAATATGACGTTTACTTACCATTTCTCATGCATTAGGATTCGAACACTCGGACACCTATACGGATTCGCCTGCACAGTGGCAGATATGTAAATACGGCGTTTACTTACCATTTCTCATGCATTAGGGTTCGAACACTCGAACACCTATACGGATTCTCCTGCACAGTGGCAGATATGTAAATACGGCGTTTACTTACCATTTCTCATGCATTAGGGTTCGAACACACGAACACCTATACGGATTCTCCTCCACAGTGGCAGATATGTAAATACGGCGTTTACTTACCATTTCTCACGCATTAGAGTTCGAACACTCGAACACCTACACGGATTCTCCTGCACAGTGGCAGATATGTAAATACGACGTTTACTTACCATTTCTCAGAACACCTATACGGATTCTCCTGCACAGTGGCAGATATGTAAATACGGCGTTTACTTACTATTTCTCATGCATTAGGGTTCGACCACTCGAACTCCTATACAGATTCTCCTCCACAGTGGCAGATATGTAAATACGGCGTTTACTTACCATTTCTCACGCATTACGCTTCGAACACTCGAACACCTACACGGATTCTCCTGCACAGTGGCAGATATGTAAATACGACGTTTACTTACCATTTCTCATGCATTAGGGTTCGAACACTCGAACACCTATACGGATTCTCCTGCACAGTGGCAGATATGTAAATACGGCGTTTACTTACCATTTCTCACGCATTACGGTTCGAACAATCGAACACCTACACGGATTCTCCTGCACAGTGGCAGATATGTAAATATGACGGTTACTTACCATTTCTCATGCATTAGGATTCGAACACTCGGACACCTATACGGATTCGCCTGCACAGTGGCAGATATGTAAATACGGCGTTTACTTACCATTTCTCATGCATTAGGGTTCGAACACTCGAACACCTATACGGATTCTCCTGCACAGTGGCAGATATGTAAATACGGCGTTTACTTACCATTTCTCATGCATTAGGGTTCGAACACACGAACACCTATACGGATTCTCCTACACAGTGGCAGATATGTAAATACGGCGTTTACTTACCATTTCTCACGCATTAGAGTTCGAACACTCGAACACCTACACGGATTCTCCTGCACAGTGGCAGATATGTAAATACGACGTTTACTTACCATTTCTCAGAACACCGATACGGATTCTCCTGCACAGTGGCAGATATGTAAATACGGCGTTTACTTACTATTTCTCATGCATTAGGGTTCGACCACTCGAACTCCTATACAGATTCTCCTCCACAGTGGCAGATATGTAAATACGGCGTTTACTTACCATTTCTCATGCATTAGGGTTCGAACACTCGAACACCTATACGGATTCTCCTGCACTGTGGCAGATATGTAAATACGGCATTTACTTACCATTTCTCATGCATTAGGGTTCGAACACACGAACACCTATACGGATTCTCCTACACAGTGGCAGATATGTAAATACGACGTTTACTTACCATTTCTCTCGCATTAGGGCTTGAACACTCGAACACCTACGCGGATTCTCCTGCACAGTGGCAGATATGTAAATACGACGTTTACATACCATTTCTCATGCATTAGGGTTCGAACACTCGGACACCTATACGGATTCTCCTGCACAGTGGCAGATATGTAAATACGGCGTTTACTTACCATTTCTCATGCATTAGGGTTCGAACACTCGAACACCTTTACGGATTCTCCTGCACAGTGGCAGATATGTAAATACGGCGTTTACTTACCATTTCTCACGCATTAGGGTTCGAACACTCGAACACCTATACGGATTCTCCTGCACAGTGGCAGATATGTAAATACGGCGTTTACTTACCATTTCTCACGCATTAGGGTTCGAACACTCGAACACCTATAGGGATTCTCCTGCACAGTGGCAGATAGGTAAATACGGCGTTTACTTACCATTTCTCACGCATTAGGGTTCGAACACTCGAACACCTATACGGATTCTCCTGCACAGTGGCAGATATGTAAATACGACGTTTACTTACCATTTCTCAGAACACCTATACGGATTCTCTTGCACAGTGGCAGATATGTAAATACAGCGTTTACTTACCATTTCTCACGCATTAGGGTTCGAACACTCGAACACCTATACGGATTCTCCTACACTGTGGCAGATATGTAAATACGGCATTTACTTACCATTTCTCACGCATTAGGGTTCGAACACACGAACACCTATACGGATTCTCGTACACAGTGGCAGATATGTAAATACGGCGTTTACTTACCATTTCTCTCGCATTAGGGTTTGAACACTCGAACACCTACACGGATTCTCCTGCACAGTGGCAGATATGCAAATATGACGTTTACTTACCATTTCTCATGCATTAGGGTTCGAACACTCGGACACCTATACGGATTCTCCTGCACAGTGGCAGATATGTAAATACGGCGTTTACTTACCATTTCTCATGCATTAGGGTTCGAACACTCGAACACCTATACGGATTCTCCTGCACAGTGGCAGATATGTAAATACGGCGTTTACTTACCATTTCTCACGCATTAGGGTTCGAACACTCGAACACCTATACGGATTCTCCTGCACAGTGGCAGATATGTAAATACGGCGTTTACTTACCATTTCTCACGCATTAGGGTTCGAACACTCGAACACCTATAGGGATTCTCCTGCACAGTGGCAGATAGGTAAATACGGCGTTTACTTACCATTTCTCACGCATTAGGGTTCAAACACTCGAACACCTATACGGATTCTCCTGCACAGTGGCAGATATGTAAATACGACGTTTACTTACCATTTCTCAGAACACCTATAGGGATTCTCCTACACAGTGGCAGATATGTAAATACGGCGTTTACTTACCATTTCTCTCGCATTAGGGTTTGAACACTCGAACACCTACACGGATTCTCCTGCACAGTGGCAGATATGCAAATATGACGTTTACTTACCATTTCTCATGCATTAGGGTTCGAACACTCGGACACCTATACGGATTCTCCTGCACAGTGGCAGATATGTAAATACGGCGTTTACTTACCATTTCTCATGCATTAGGGTTCGAACACTCGAACACCTATACGGATTCTCCTGCACAGTGGCAGATATGTAAATACGGCGTTTACTTACCATTTCTCACGCATTAGGGTTCGAACACTCGAACACCTATACGGATTCTCCTGCACAGTGGCAGATATGTAAATACGGCGTTTACTTACCATTTCTCACGCATTAGGGTTCGAACACTCGAACACCTATAGGGATTCTCCTGCACAGTGGCAGATAGGTAAATACGGCGTTTACTTACCATTTCTCACGCATTAGGGTTCGAACACTCGAACACCTATACGGATTCTCCTACACTGTGGCAGATATGTAAATACGGCATTTACTTACCATTTCTCACGCATTAGGGTTCGAACACACGAACACCTATACGGATTCTCCTACACAGTGGCAGATATGTAAATACGGCGTTTACTTACCATTTCTCTCGCATTAGGGTTTGAACACTCGAACACCTACACGGATTCTCCTGCACAGTGGCAGATATGCAAATACGACGTTTACTTACCATTTCTCATGCATTAGGGTTCGAACACTCGGACAACTATACGGATTCTCCTGCACAGTGGCAGATATGTAAATACGGCGTTTACTTACCATTTCTCAGGCATTAGGGTTCGAACACTCGAACACCTATACGGATTCTCCTGCACAGTGGCAGATATGTAAATACGGCGTTTACTTACCATTTCTCACGCATTAGGGTTCGAACACTCGAACACCTATACGGATTCTCCTGCACAGTGGCAGATATGTAAATACGGCGTTTACTTACCATTTCTCACGCATTAGGGTTCGAACACTCGAACACCTATACGGATTCTCCTGCACAGTGGCAGATATGTAAATACGGCGTTTACTTACCATTTCTCACGCATTAGGGTTCGAACACTCGAACACCTATACGGATTCTCCTGCACAGTGGCAGATATGTAAATACGGCGTTGACTTACCATTTCTCACGCATTAGGGTTCGAACACTCGAACACCTATACGGATTCTCCTGCACAGTGGCAGATATGTAAATACGGCGTTACTTACCATTTCTCACGCATTAGGGTTCGAACACTCGAACACCTATACGGATTCTCCTGCACAGTGGCAGATATGTAAATACGGCGTTTACTTACCATTTCTCACGCATTAGGGTTCGAACACTCGAACACCTACACGGATTCTCCTGCACAGTGGCAGATATGTAAATACGACGTTTACTTACCATTTCTCATGCATTAGGGTTCGAACACTCGAACACCTATACGGATTCTCCTACACAGTGGCAGATTTGTAAATATGGCGTTTACTTACCGTTTCTCATGCATTAGGGTTCGAACACTCGAACACCAATACAGATTCTCCGGCACAGTGGCAGATATGTAAATATGGCGTTTACTTACCATTTCTCACGCATTACGCTTCGAACACTCGAACACCTACACGGATTCTCCTGCACAGTGGCAGATATGTAAATACGGCGTTTACTTACCATTTCTCACGCATTAGGGTTCGAACACTCGAACACCTATACGGATTCTCCTACACTGTGGCAGATATGTAAATACGGCATTTACTTACCATTTCTCACGCATTAGGGTTCGAACACACGAACACCTATACGGATTCTCCTACACAGTGGCAGATATGTAAATACGGCGTTTACTTACCATTTCTCTCGCATTAGGGTTTGAACACTCGAACACCTACACGGATTCTCCTGCACAGTGGCAGATATGCAAATACGACGTTTACTTACCATTTCTCATGCATTAGGGTTCGAACACTCGGACAACTATACGGATTCTCCTGCACAGTGGCAGATATGTAAATACGGCGTTTACTTACCATTTCTCATGCATTAGGGTTCGAACACTCGAACACCTATACGGATTCTCCTGCACAGTGGCAGATATGTAAATACGGCGTTTACTTACCATTTCTCACGCATTAGGGTTCGAACACTCGAACACCTATACGGATTCTCCTGCACAGTGGCAGATATGTAAATACGGCGTTTACTTACCATTTCTCACGCATTAGGGTTCGAACACTCGAACACCTATACGGATTCTCCTGCACAGTGGCAGATATGTAAATACGGCGTTACTTACCATTTCTCACGCATTAGGGTTCGAACACTCGAACACCTATACGGATTCTCCTGCACAGTGGCAAATATGTAAATACGACGTTTACTTACCATTTCTCACGCATTAGGGTTCGAACACACGAACACCTATACGGATTCTCCTGCACAGTGGCAGATATGTAAATACGGCGTTTACTTACCATTTCTCACGCATTAGGCTTCGAACACACGAACACCTATACGTATTCTCCTGCACAGTGGTAGATATGTAAATACGGCGTTTACTTACCATTTGTCACGCATTACGGTTCGAACACTCGAACACCTATACGGATTCTCCTGCACAGTGGCAGATATGTAAATACGGCGTTTACTTACCATTTCTCACACATTAGGGTTCGAACACACGAACACCTATACGTATTCTCCTGCACAGTGGCAGATATGTAAATACGGCGTTTGCTTACCCTTTCCCACGCATTTGGGTTCGAACACTCGAACACCTATACAGATTCTCCTGCACAGTGCCAGATATGTAAATTCGGCGTTTACTTACCATTTCTCACGCATTACGCTTCGAACACTCGAACACTTATACGGATTCTTCTGCACAGTGGCAGATATGTAAATACGGCGTTTACTTACCATTTCTCACGCATTAGGGTTCGAACACACGAACACCTATACGGATTCTACTGCATAGTGGCAGATATGTAAATACGGCGTTTACTTACCATTTCTCACGCATTGGGGTTCGAACACACGAACACCTATACATATTCTCCTGCACAGTGGTAGATATGTAAATACGGCGTTTACTTACCATTTCTCACGCATTACGCTTCGAACACTCGAACACCTATACGGATTCTCCTGCACAGTGGCAGATATGTAAATACGGCGTTTACTTACCATTTCTCACACGAACACCTATACGGATTCTCCTGCATAGTGGCAGATATGTAAATACGGCATTTACTTACCATTTCTCACGCATTAGGGTTCGAACACACGAACACCTATACGTATTCTCCTGCACAGTGGTAGATATGTAAATACGGCGTTTACTTACCATTTCTCACGCATTACGCTTCGAACACTCGAACACCTATACGGATTCTCCTGCACAGTGGCAGATATGTAAATACGGCGTTTACTTACCATTTCTCACGCATCAGGGTTCGAACACTCGAACACCTATACGTATTCTCCTGCACAGTGGCAGATATGTAAATACGGCGTTTACTTACCATTTCTCACGCATTAGGGTTCGAACACACGAACAGCTATACGGATTCTCCTGCATAGTGGCAGATATGTAAATACGGCGTTTACTTACCATTTCTCACGCATTAGGGTTCGAACACACGAACACCTATACGGATTCTCCTACACAGTGGCAGATATGTAAATACAGCGTTTACTTACCATTTCTCACGCATTAGGGTTCGAACACTCGAACACCTACACGGATTCTCCTGCACAGTGGCAGATATGTAAATACGACGTTTACTTACCATTTCTCATGCATTAGGGTTCGAACACTCGAACACCTATACGGATTCTCCTGCACAGTGGCAGATATGTAAATACGGCGTTTACTTACCATTTCTCATGCATTAGGGTTCGAACACTCGAACACCTATACAGATTCTCCTGCACAGTGGCAGATATGTAAATAGGGCGTTTACTTACCATTTCTCATGCATTACGCTTCGAACACTCGAACACCTATACGGATTCTCCTGCACAGTGGCAGATATGTAAATACGGCGTTTACTTACCATTTCTCGCGCATTAGGGTTCGAACACTCGAACACCTATACGGATTCTCCTGCACTGTGGCAGATATGTAAATACGGCATTTACTTACCATTTCTCACGCATTAGGGTTCGAACACACGAACACCTATACGGATTCTCCTACACAGTGGCAGATATGTAAATACGGCGTTTACTTACCATTTCTCTCGCATTATGGTTTGAACACTCGAACACCTACACGGATTCTCCTGCACAGTGGCAGATATGTAAATACGACGTTTACTTACCATTTCTCATGCATTAGGGTTCGAACACTCGAACACCTATACGGATTCTCCTGCACAGTGGCAGATATGTAAATACGGCGTTTACTTACCATTTCTCATGCATTAGGGTTCGAACACTCGAACACCTATACGGATTCTCCTGCACAGTGGCAGATATGTAAATACGGCGTTTACTTACCATTTCTCATGCATTAGGGTTCGAACACTCGAACACCTATACGGATTCTCCTGCACAGTGGCAGATATGTAAATACGGCGTTTACTTACCATTTCTCACGCATTAGGGTTCGAACACTCGAACACCTATACGGATTCTCCTGCACAGTGGCAGATATGTAAATACGGCGTTACTTACCATTTCTCACGCATTAGGGTTCGAACACTCGAACACCTATACGGATTCTCCTGCACAGTGGCAGATATGTAAATACGGCGTTTACTTACCATTTCTCACGCATTAGGGTTCGAACACACGAACACCTATACGGATTCTCCTGCACAGTGGCAGATATGTAAATACGGCGTTTACTTACCATTTCTCACGCATTAGGGTTCGAACACACGAACACCTATACGGATTCTCCTGCATAGTGGCAGATATGTAAATACGGCGTTTACTTACCATTTCTCACGCATTAGGGTTCGAACACACGAACACCTATACGTATTCTCCTGCACAGTGGTAGATATGTAAATACGGCGTTTACTTACCATTTCTCACGCATTACGCTTCGAACACTCGAACACCTATACGGATTCTCCTGCACAGTGGCAGATATGTAAATATGGCGTTTACTTACCATTTCTCACGCATTAGGGTTCGAACACACGAACACCTATACGTATTCTCCTGCACAGTGGCAGATATGTAAATACGGCGTTTACTTACCATTTCTCACGCATTAGGGTTCGAACACTCGAACACCTATACGGATTCTCCTGCACAGTGGCAGATATGTAAATACGGCGTTTACTTACCATTTCTCACGCATTAGGGTTCGAACACACGAACACCTATACGGATTCTCCTGCACAGTGGCAGATATGTAAATACGGCGTTTACTTACCATTTATCACGCATTTGGGTTTGAACACACGAACACCTATACGGATTTTCCTACACAATGGCAGATATGTAAATACGGCGTTTACTTACCATTTCTCACGCATTAGGGTTCGAACACTCGAACACCTACACGGATTCTCCTGCACAGTGGTAGATATGTAAATACGACGTTTACTTACCATTTCTCATGCATTAGGGTTCGAACACTCGAACACCTATACGGATTCTCCTGCACAGTGGCAGATATGTAAATACGGCGTTTACTTACCATTTCTCATGCATTAGGGTTCGAACACTCGAACACCTATACAGATTCTCCTGCACAGTGGCAGATATGTAAATATGGCGTTTACTTACCATTTCTCATGCATTACGCTTCGAGCACTCGAACACCTATACGGATTCTCCTGCACAGTGGCAGATATGTAAATACGACGTTTACTTACCATTTCTCGCGCATTAGGGTTCGAACACTCGAACACCTATACGGATTCTCCTGCACTGTGGCAGATATGTAAATACGGCATTTACTTACCATTTCTCACGCATTAGGGTTCGAACACACGAACACCTATACGGATTCTCCTACACAGTGGCAGATATGTAAATACGGCGTTTACTTACCATTTCTCTCGCATTAGGGTTTGAACACTCGAACACCTACACGGATTCTCCTGCACAGTGGCAGATATGTAAATACGGCATTTACTTACCATTTCTCACGCATTAGGGTTCGAACACACGAACACCTATACGTATTCTCCTGCACAGTGGTAGATATGTAAATACGGCGTTTACTTACCATTTCTCACGCATTACGCTTCGAACACTCGAACACCTATACGGATTCTCCTGCACAGTGGCAGATATGTAAATACGGCGTTTACTTACCATTTCTCACGCATCAGGGTTCGAACACTCGAACACCTATACGTATTCTCCTGCACAGTGGCAGATATGTAAATACGGCGTTTACTTACCATTTCTCACGCATTAGGGTTCGAACACACGAACAGCTATACGGATTCTCCTGCATAGTGGCAGATATGTAAATACGGCGTTTACTTACCATTTCTCACGCATTAGGGTTCGAACACACGAACACCTATACGGATTCTCCTACACAGTGGCAGATATGTAAATACAGCGTTTACTTACCATTTCTCACGCATTAGGGTTCGAACACTCGAACACCTACACGGATTCTCCTGCACAGTGGCAGATATGTAAATACGACGTTTACTTACCATTTCTCATGCATTAGGGTTCGAACACTCGAACACCTATACGGATTCTCCTGCACAGTGGCAGATATGTAAATACGGCGTTTACTTACCATTTCTCATGCATTAGGGTTCGAACACTCGAACACCTATACAGATTCTCTTGCACAGTGGCAGATATGTAAATAGGGCGTTTACTTACCATTTCTCATGCATTACGCTTCGAACACTCGAACACCTATACGGATTCTCCTGCACAGTGGCAGATATGTAAATACGGCGTTTACTTACCATTTCTCGCGCATTAGGGTTCGAACACTCGAACACCTATACGGATTCTCCTGCACTGTGGCAGATATGTAAATACGGGATTTACTTACCATTTCTCACGCATTAGGGTTCGAACACACGAACACCTATACGGATTCTCCTACACAGTGGCAGATATGTAAATACGGCGTTTACTTACCATTTCTCTCGCATTATGGTTTGAACACTCGAACACCTACACGGATTCTCCTGCACAGTGGCAGATATGTAAATACGACGTTTACTTACCATTTCTCATGCATTAGGGTTCGAACACTCGAACACCTATACGGATTCTCCTGCACAGTGGCAGATATGTAAATACGGCGTTTACTTACCATTTCTCATGCATTAGGGTTCGAACACTCGAACACCTATACGGATTCTCCTGCACAGTGGCAGATATGTAAATACGGCGTTTACTTACCATTTCTCATGCATTAGGGTTCGAACACTCGAACACCTATACGGATTCTCCTGCACAGTGGCAGATATGTAAATACGGCGTTTACTTACCATTTCTCACGCATTAGGGTTCGAACACTCGAACACCTATACGGATTCTCCTGCACAGTGGCAGATATGTAAATACGGCGTTACTTACCATTTCTCACGCATTAGGGTTCGAACACTCGAACACCTATACGGATTCTCCTGCACAGTGGCAGATATGTAAATACGGCGTTTACTTACCATTTCTCACGCATTAGGGTTCGAACACACGAACACCTATACGGATTCTCCTGCACAGTGGCAGATATGTAAATACGGCGTTTACTTACCATTTCTCACGCATTAGGGTTCGAACACACGAACACCTATACGGATTCTCCTGCATAGTGGCAGATATGTAAATACGGCGTTTACTTACCATTTCTCACGCATTAGGGTTCGAACACACGAACACCTATACGTATTCTCCTGCACAGTGGTAGATATGTAAATACGGCGTTTACTTACCATTTCTCACGCATTACGCTTCGAACACTCGAACACCTATACGGATTCTCCTGCACAGTGGCAGATATGTAAATATGGCGTTTACTTACCATTTCTCACGCATTAGGGTTCGAACACACGAACACCTATACGTATTCTCCTGCACAGTGGCAGATATGTAAATACGGCGTTTACTTACCATTTCTCACGCATTAGGGTTCGAACACTCGAACACCTATACGGATTCTCCTGCACAGTGGCAGATATGTAAATACGGCGTTTACTTACCATTTCTCACGCATTAGGGTTCGAACACACGAACACCTATACGGATTCTCCTGCACAGTGGCAGATATGTAAATACGGCGTTTACTTACCATTTCTCATGCATTAGGGTTCGAACACTCGAACACCTATACAGATTCTCCTGCACAGTGGCAGATATGTAAATATGGCGTTTACTTACCATTTCTCATGCATTACGCTTCGAGCACTCGAACACCTATACGGATTCTCCTGCACAGTGGCAGATATGTAAATACGACGTTTACTTACCATTTCTCGCGCATTAGGGTTCGAACACTCGAACACCTATACGGATTCTCCTGCACTGTGGCAGATATGTAAATACGGCATTTACTTACCATTTCTCACGCATTAGGGTTCGAACACACGAACACCTATACGGATTCTCCTACACAGTGGCAGATATGTAAATACGGCGTTTACTTACCATTTCTCTCGCATTAGGGTTTGAACACTCGAACACCTACACGGATTCTCCTGCACAGTGGCAGATATGTAAATACGACGTTTACTTACCATTTCTCATGCATTAGGGTTCGAACACTCGAACACCTATACGGATTCTCCTGCACAGTGGCAGATATGTAAATACGGCGTTTACTTACCATTTCTCATGCATTAGGGTTCGAACACTCGAACACCTATACGGATTCTCCTGCACAGTGTCAGATATGTACATACGGCGTTTACTTACCATTTCTCACGCATTAGGGTTCGAACACTCGAACACCTATACGGATTCTCCTGCATAGTGGCAGATATGTAAATACGGCGTTTACTCACCATTTCTCACGCATTAGGGTTCGAACACTGGAACACCTATACGGATTCTCCTGCACAGTGGCAGATATGTAAATACGGCGTTACTTACCATTTCTCACACATTAGGGTTCGAACACTCGAACACCTATACGGATTCTCCTGCACAGTGGCAAATATGTAAATACGGCGTTTACTTACCATTTCTCACGCATTAGGGTTCGAACACACGAACACCTATACGGATTCTCCTGCACAGTGGCAGATATGTAAATACGGCGTTTACTTACCATTTCTCACGCATTAGGGTTCGAACACACGAACACCTATACGTATTCTCCTGCACAGTGGTAGATATGTAAATACGGCGTTTACTTACCATTTGTCACGCATTACGGTTCGAACACTCGAACACCTATACGGATTCTCCTACACAGTGGCAGATATGTAAATACGGCGTTTACTTACCATTTCTCACACATTAGGGTTCGAACACACGAACACCTATACGTATTCTCCTGCACAGTGGCAGATATGTAAATACGGCGTTTACTTACCCTTTCCCACGCATTAGGGTTCGAACACTCGAACACCTATACAGATTCTCCTGCACAGTGCCAGATATGTAAATTCGGCGTTTACTTACCATTTCTCACGCATTACGCTTCGAACACTCGAACACCTATACGGATTCTCCTGCACAGTGGCAGATATGTAAATACGGCGTTTACTTACCATTTCTCGCGCATTAGGGTTCGAACACTCGAACACCTATACGGATTCTCCTGCACAGTGGCAGATATGTAAATACGGCGTTTACTTACCATTTCTCACGCATTAGGGTTCGAACACACGAACACCTATACGGATTCTCCTGCACAGTGGCAGATATGTAAATACGGCGTTTACTTACCATTTATCACGCATTTGGGTTTGAACACACGAACACCTATACGGATTTTCCTACACAATGGCAGATATGTAAATACGGCGTTTACTTACCATTTCTCACGCATTAGGGTTCGAACACTCGAACACCTACACGGATTCTCCTGCACAGTGGCAGATATGTAAATACGACGTTTACTTACCATTTCTCATGCATTAGGGTTCGAACACTCGAACACCTATACGGATTCTCCTGCACAGTGGCAGATATGTAAATACGGCGTTTATTTACCATTTCTCATGCATTAGGGTTCGAACACCTCGAACACCTATACAGATTCTCCAGCACAGTGGCAGATATGTAAATATGGCGTTTACTTACCATTTCTCATGCATTACGCTTCGAGCACTCGAACACCTATACGGATTCTCCTGCACAGTGGCAGATATGTAAATACGACGTTTACTTACCATTTCTCGCGCATTAGGGTTCGAACACTCGAACACCTATACGGATTCTCCTGCACTGTGGCAGATATGTAAATACGGCATTTACTTACCATTTCTCACGCATTAGGGTTCGAACACACGAACACCTATACGGATTCTCCTACACAGTGGCAGATATGTAAATACGGCGTTTACTTACCATTTCTCTCGCATTAGGGTTTGAACACTCGAACACCTACACGGATTCTCCTGCACAGTGGCAGACATGTAAATACGACGTTTACTTACCATTTCTCATGCATTAGGGTTCGAACACTCGAACACCTATACGGATTCTCCTGCACAGTGGCAGATATGTAAATACGGCGTTTACTTACCATTTCTCATGCATTAGGGTTCGAACACTCGAACACCTATACGGATTCTCCTGCACAGTGTCAGATATGTACATACGGCGTTTACTTACCATTTCTCACGCATTAGGGTTCGAACACTCGAACACCTATACGGATTCTCCTGCATAGTGGCAGATATGTAAATACGGCGTTTACTTACCATTTCTCACGCATTAGGGTTCGAACACTGGAACACCTATACGGATTCTCCTGCACAGTGGCAGATATGTAAATACGGCGTTACTTACCATTTCTCACACATTAGGGTTCGAACACTCGAACACCTATACAGATTCTCCTGCACAGTGGCAGATATGTAAATAGGGCGTTTACTTACCATTTCTCATGCATTACGCTTCGAACACTCGAACACCTATACGGATTCTCCTGCACAGTGGCAGATATGTAAATACGGCGTTTACTTACCATTTCTCGCGCATTAGGGTTCGAACACACGAACACCTATACGTATTCTCCTGCACAGTGGTAGATATGTAAATACGGCGTTTACTTACCATTTGTCACGCATTACGGTTCGAACACTCGAACACCTATACGGATTCTCCTACACAGTGGCAGATATGTAAATACGGCGTTTACTTACCATTTCTCACACATTAGGGTTCGAACACACGAACACCTATACGTATTCTCCTGCACAGTGGCAGATATGTAAATACGGCGTTTACTTACCCTTTCCCACGCATTAGGGTTCGAACACTCGAACACCTATACAGATTCTCCTGCACAGTGCCAGATATGTAAATTCGGCGTTTACTTACCATTTCTCACGCATTACGCTTCGAACACTCGAACACCTATACGGATTCTCCTGCACAGTGGCAGATATGTAAATACGGCGTTTACTTACCATTTCTCACGCATTAGGGTTCGAACACACGAACACCTATACGGATTCTACTGCATAGTGGCAGATATGTAAATACGGCGTTTACTTACCATTTCTCACGCATTGGGGTTCGAACACACGAACACCTATACATATTCTCCTGCACAGTGGTAGATATGTAAATACGGCGTTTACTACCATTTCTCACGCATTACGCTTCGAACACTCGAACACCTATACGGATTCTCCTGCACAGTGGCAGATATGTAAATACGGCGTTTACTTACCATTTCTCACGCATCAGGTTCGAACACTCGAACACCTATACGTATTCTCCTGCACAGTGGCAGATATGTAAATACGGCGTTTACTTACCATTTCTCACGCATTAGGGTTCGAACACACGAACAGCTATACGGATTCTCCTGCATAGTGGCAGATATGTAAATACGGCGTTTACTTACCATTTCTCACGCATTAGGGTTCGAACACACGAACACCTATACGGATTCTCCTACACAGTGGCAGATATGTAAATACAGCGTTTACTTACCATTTCTCACGCATTAGGGTTCGAACACTCGAACACCTACACGGATTCTCCTGCACAGTGGCAGATATGTAAATACGACGTTTACTTACCATTTCTCATGCATTAGGGTTCGAACACTCGAACACCTATACGGATTCTCCTGCACAGTGGCAGATATGTAAATACGGCGTTTACTTACCATTTCTCATGCATTAGGGTTCGAACACTCGAACACCTATACAGATTCTCCTGCACAGTGGCAGATATGTAAATACGGCGTTTACTTACCATTTCTCGCGCATTAGGGTTCGAACACTCGAACACCTATACGGATTCTCCTGCACTGTGGCAGATATGTAAATACGGCATTTACTTACCATTTCTCACGCATTAGGGTTCGAACACACGAACACCTATACGGATTCTCCTACACAGTGGCAGATATGTAAATACGGCGTTTACTTACCATTTCTCTCGCATTATGGTTTGAACACTCGAACACCTACACGGATTCTCCTGCACAGTAGCAGATATGTAAATACGACGTTTACTTACCATTTCTCATGCATTAGGGTTCGAACACTCGAACACCTATACGGATTCTCCTGCACAGTGGCAGATATGTAAATACGGCGTTTACTTACCATTTCTCATGCATTAGGGTTCGAACACTCGAACACCTATACGGATTCTCCTGCACAGTGGCAGATATGTAAATACGGCGTTTACTTACCATTTCTCACGCATTAGGGTTCGAACACTCGAACACCTATACGGATTCTCCTGCACAGTGGCAGATATGTAAATACGGCGTTTACTTACCATTTCTCACGCATTAGGGTTCGAACACACGAACACCTATACGTATTCTCCTGCACAGTGGTAGATATGTAAATACGGCGTTTACTTACCATTTGTCACGCATTACGGTTCGAACACTCGAACACCTATACGGATTCTCCTACACAGTGGCAGATATGTAAATACGGCGTTTACTTACCATTTCTCACACATTACGGTTCGAACACACGAACACCTATACGTATTCTCCTGCACAGTGGCAGATATGTAAATACGGCGTTTACTTACCCTTTCCCACGCATTAGGGTTCGAACACTCGAACACCTATACAGATTCTCCTGCACAGTGCCAGATATGTAAATTCGGCGTTTACTTACCATTTCTCACGCATTACGCTTCGAACACTCGAACACCTATACGGATTCTCCTGCACAGTGGCAGATATGTAAATACGGCGTTTACTTACCATTTCTCACGCATTAGGGTTTGAACACACGAACACCTATACGGATTCTACTGCATAGTGGCAGATATGTAAATACGGCGTTTACTTACCATTTCTCACGCATTGGGGTTCGAACACACGAACACCTATACATATTCTCCTGCACAGTGGTAGATATGTAAATACGGCGTTTACTTACCATTTCTCACGCATTACGCTTCGAACACTCGAACACCTATACGGATTCTCCTGCACAGTGGCAGATATGTAAATACGGCGTTTACTTACCATTTCTCACACGAACACCTATTCGGATTCTCCTGCATAGTGGCAGATATGTAAATACGGCATTTACTTACCATTTCTCACGCATTAGGGTTCGAACACACGAACACCTATACGTATTCTCCTGCACAGTGGTAGATATGTAAATACGGCGTTTACTTACCATTTCTCACGCATTACGCTTCGAACACTCGAACACCTATACGGATTCTCCTGCACAGTGGCAGATATGTAAATACGGCGTTTACTTACCATTTCTCACGCATCAGGGTTCGAACACCGAACACCTATACGTATTCTCCTGCACAGTGGCAGATATGTAAATACGGCGTTTACTTACCATTTCTCACGCATTAGGGTTCGAACACACGAACAGCTATACGGATTCTCCTGCATAGTGGCAGATATGTAAATACGGCGTTTACTTACCATTTCTCACGCATTAGGGTTCGAACACACGAACACCTATACGGATTCTCCTACACAGTGGCAGATATGTAAATACAGCGTTTACTTACCATTTCTCACGCATTAGGGTTCGAACACTCGAACACCTATACGGGATTCTCCTGCACAGTGGCAGATATGTAAATACGACGTTTACTTACCATTTCTCATGCATTAGGGTTCGAACACTCGAACACCTATACGGATTCTCCTGCACAGTGGCAGATATGTAAATACGGCGTTTACTTACCATTTCTCATGCATTAGGGTTCGAACACTCGAACACCTATACAGATTCTCCTGCACAGTGGCAGATATGTAAATACGGCGTTTACTTACCATTTCTCGCGCATTAGGGTTCGAACACTCGAACACCTATACGGATTCTCCTGCACTGTGGCAGATATGTAAATACGGCATTTACTTACCATTTCTCACGCATTAGGGTTCGAACACACGAACACCTATACGGATTCTCCTACACAGTGGCAGATATGTAAATACGGCGTTTACTTACCATTTCTCTCGCATTATGGTTTGAACACTCGAACACCTACACGGATTCTCCTGCACAGTGGCAGATATGTAAATACGACGTTTACTTACCATTTCTCATGCATTAGAGTTCGAACACTCGAACACCTATACGGATTCTCCTGCACAGTGGCAGATATGTAAATACGGCGTTTACTTACCATTTCTCATGCATTAGGGTTCGAACACTCGAACACCTATACGGATTCTCCTGCACAGTGGCAGATATGTAAATACGGCGTTTACTTACCATTTCTCACGCATTAGGGTTCGAACACTCGAACACCTATACGGATTCTCCTGCACAGTGGCAGATATGTAAATACGGCGTTTACTTACCATTTCTCACGCATTAGGGTTCGAACACTCGAACACCTATACGGATTCTCCTGCACAGTGGCAGATATGTAAATACGGCGTTACTTACCATTTCTCACGCATTAGGGTTCGAACACTCGAACACCTATACGGATTCTCCTGCACAGTGGCAGATATGTAAATACGGCGTTTACTTACCATTTCTCACGCATTAGGGTTCGAACACACGAACGGCTATACGGATTCTCCTGCACAGTGGCAGATATGTAAATACGGCGTTTACTTACCATTTCTCACGCATTAGGGTTCGAACACACGAACACCTATACGGATTCTCCTGCATAGTGGCAGATATGTAAATACGGCGTTTACTTACCATTTCTCACGCATTAGGGTTCGAACACACGAACACCTATACGTATTCTCCTGCACAGTGGTAGATATGTAAATACGGCGTTTACTTACCATTTCTCACGCATTACGCTTCGAACACTCGAACACCTATACGGATTCTCCTGCACAGTGGCAGATATGTAAATACGGCGTTTACTTACCATTTCTCACACGAACACCTATTCGGATTCTCCTGCATAGTGGCAGATATGTAAATACGGCATTTACTTACCATTTCTCACGCATTAGGGTTCGAACACACGAACACCTATACGTATTCTCCTGCACAGTGGTAGATATGTAAATACGGCGTTTACTTACCATTTCTCACGCATTACGCTTCGAACACTCGAACACCTATACGGATTCTCCTGCACAGTGGCAGATATGTAAATAAGGCGTTTACTTACCATTTCTCACGCATCAGGGTTCGAACACACGAACACCTATACGTATTCTCCTGCACAGTGGCAGATATGTAAATACGGCGTTTACTTACCATTTCTCACGCATTAGGGTTCGAACACACGAACAGCTATACGGATTCTCCTGCATAGTGGCAGATATGTAAATACGGCGTTTACTTACCATTTCTCACGCATTAGGGTTCGAACACACGAACACCTATACGGATTCTCCTACACAGTGGCAGATATGTAAATACAGCGTTTACTTACCATTTCTCACGCATTAGGGTTTGAACACTCGAACACCTATACGGATTCTCCTGCACAGTGGCAGATATGTAAATACGACGTTTACTTACCATTTCTCATGCATTAGGGTTCGAACACTCGAACACCTATACGGATTCTCCTGCACAGTGGCAGATATGTAAATACGGCGTTTACTTACCATTTCTCATGCATTAGGGTTCGAACACTCGAACACCTATACAGATTCTCCTGCACAGTGGCAGATATGTAAATACGGCGTTTACTTACCATTTCTCGCGCATTAGGGTTCGAACACTCGAACACCTATACGGATTCTCCTGCACTGTGGCAGATATGTAAATACGGCATTTACTTACCATTTCTCACGCATTAGGGTTCGAACACACGAACACCTATACGGATTCTCCTACACAGTGGCAGATATGTAAATACGGCGTTTACTTACCATTTCTCTCGCATTATGGTTTGAACACTCGAACACCTACACGGATTCTCCTGCACAGTGGCAGATATGTAAATACGACGTTTACTTACCATTTCTCATGCATTAGGGTTCGAACACTCGAACACCTATACGGATTCTCCTGCACAGTGGCAGATATGTAAATACGGCGTTTACTTACCATTTCTCATGCATTAGGGTTCGAACACTCGAACACCTATACGGATTCTCCTGCACAGTGGCAGATATGTAAATACGGCGTTTACTTACCATTTCTCACGCATTAGGGTTCGAACACTCGAACACCTATACGGATTCTCCTGCACAGTGGCAGATATGTAAATACGGCGTTTACTTACCATTTCTCACGCATTAGGGTTCGAACACTCGAACACCTATACGGATTCTCCTGCACAGTGGCAGATATGTAAATACGGCGTTACTTACCATTTCTCACGCATTAGGGTTCGAACACTCGAACACCTATACGGATTCTCCTGCACAGTGGCAGATATGTAAATACGGCGTTTACTTACCATTTCTCACGCATTAGGGTTCGAACACACGAACGGCTATACGGATTCTCCTGCACAGTGGCAGATATGTAAATACGGCGTTTACTTACCATTTCTCACGCATTAGGGTTCGAACACACGAACACCTATACGGATTCTCCTGCATAGTGGCAGATATGTAAATACGGCGTTTACTTACCATTTCTCACGCATTAGGGTTCGAACACACGAACACCTATACGGATTCTCCTACACAGTGGCAGATATGTAAATACAGCGTTTACTTACCATTTCTCACGCATTAGGGTTCGAACACTCGAACACCTACACGGATTCTCCTGCACAGTGGCAGATATGTAAATACGACGTTTACTTACCATTTCTCATGCATTAGGGTTCGAACACTCGAACACCTATACGGTTTCTCCTGCACAGTGGCAGATATGTAAATACGGCGTTTACTTACCATTTCTCATGCAATAGGGTTCGAACACTCGAACACCTATACAGATTCTCCTGCACAGTGGCAGATATGTAAATAGGGCGTTTACTTACCATTTCTCATGCATTACGCTTCGAACACTCGAACACCTATACGGATTCTCCTGCACAGTGGCAGATATGTAAATACGGCGTTTACTTACCATTTCTCGCGCATTAGGGTTCGAACACTCGAACACCTATACGGATTCTCCTGCACTGTGGCAGATATGTAAATACGGCATTTACTTACCATTTCTCACGCATTAGGGTTCGAACACACGAACACCTATACGGATTCTCCTACACAGTGGCAGATATGTAAATACGGCGTTTACTTACCATTTCTCTCGCATTATGGTTTGAACACTCGAACACCTACACGGATTCTCCTGCACAGTGGCAGATATGTAAATACGACGTTTACTTACCATTTCTCATGCATTAGGGTTCGAACACTCGAACACCTATACGGATTCTCCTGCACAGTGGCAGATATGTAAATACGGCGTTTACTTACCATTTCTCATGCATTAGGGTTCGAACACTTGAACACCTATACGGATTCTCCTGCACAGTGGCAGATATGTAAATACGGCGTTTACTTACCATTTCTCACGCATTAGGGTTCGAACACTCGAACACCTATACGGATTCTCCTGCACAGTGGCAGATATGTAAATACGGCGTTTACTTACCATTTCTCACGCATTAGGGTTCGAACACTCGAACACCTATACGGATTCTCCTGCACAGTGGCAGATATGTAAATACGGCGTTACTTACCATTTCTCACGCATTAGGGTTCAAACACTCGAACACCTATACGGATTCTCCTGCACAGTGGCAGATATGTAAATACGGCGTTTACTTACCATTTCTCACGCATTAGGGTTCGAACACACGAACAGCTATACGGATTCTCCTGCACAGTGGCAGATATGTAAATATGGCGTTTACTTACCATTTCTCACGCATTACGCATCGAACACACGAACACCTATACGTATTCTCCTGCACAGTGGTAGATATGTAAATACGGCGTTTACTTACCATTTGTCACGCATTACGGTTCGAACACTCGAACACCTATACGGATTCTCCTACACAGTGGCAGATATGTAAATACGGCGTTTACTTACCATTTCTCACACATTAGGGTTCGAACACACGAACACCTATACGTATTCTCCTGCACAGTGGCAGATATGTAAATACGGCGTTTACTTACCCTTTCCCACGCATTAGGGTTCGAACACTCGAACACCTATACAGATTCTCCTGCACAGTGCCAGATATGTAAATTCGGCGTTTACTTACCATTTCTCACGCATTACGCTTCGAACACTCGAACACCTATACGGATTCTCCTGCAAAGTGGCAGATATGTAAATACGGCGTTTACTTACCATTTCTCACGCATTAGGGTTCGAACACACGAACACCTATACGGATTCTACTGCATAGTGGCAGATATGTAAATACGGCGTTTACTTTCCATTTCTCACGCATTGGGGTTCGAACACACGAACACCTATACATATTCTCCTGCACAGTGGTAGATATGTAAATACGGCGTTTACTTACCATTTCTCACGCATTACGCTTCGAACACTCGAACACCTATACGGATTCTCCTGCACAGTGGCAGATATGTAAATACGGCGTTTACTTACCATTTCTCACACGAACACCTATTCAGATTCTCCTGCATAGTGGCAGATATGTAAATACGGCATTTACTTACCATTTCTCACGCATTAGGGTTCGAACACACGAACACCTATACGTATTCTCCTGCACAGTGGTAGATATGTAAATACGGCGTTTACTTACCATTTCTCACGCATTACGCTTCGAACACTCGAACACCTATACGGATTCTCCTGCACAGTGGCAGATATGTAAATACGGCGTTTACTTACCATTTCTCACGCATCAGGGTTCGAACACTCGAACACCTATACGTATTCTCCTGCACAGTGGCAGATATGTAAATACGGCGTTTACTTACCATTTCTCACGCATTAGGGTTCGAACACACGAACAGCTATACGGATTCTCCTGCATAGTGGCAGATATGTAAATACGGCGTTTACTTACCATTTCTCACGCATTAGGGTTCGAACACACGAACACCTATACGGATTCTCCTACACAGTGGCAGATATGTAAATACAGCGTTTACTTACCATTTCTCACGCATTAGGGTTCGAACACTCGAACACCTATACGGATTCTCCTGCACAGTGGCAGATATGTAAATACGACGTTTACTTACCATTTCTCATGCATTAGGGTTCGAACACTCGAACACCTATACGGATTCTCCTGCACAGTGGCAGATATGTAAATACGGCGTTTACTTACCATTTCTCATGCATTAGGGTTCGAACACTCGAACACCTATACAGATTCTCCTGCACAGTGGCAGATATGTAAATACGGCGTTTACTTACCATTTCTCGCGCATTAGGGTTCGAACACTCGAACACCTATACGGATTCTCCTGCACTGTGGCAGATATGCAAATACGGCATTTACTTACCATTTCTCACGCATTAGGGTTCGAACACACGAACACCTATACGGATTCTCCTACACAGTGGCAGATATGTAAATACGGCGTTTACTTACCATTTCTCTCGCATTATGGTTTGAACACTCGAACACCTACACGGATTCTCCTGCACAGTGGCAGATATGTAAATACGACGTTTACTTACCATTTCTCATGCATTAGGGTTCGAACACTCGAACACCTATACGGATTCTCCTGCACAGTGGCAGATATGTAAATACGGCGTTTACTTACCATTTCTCATGCATTAGGGTTCGAACACTCGAACACCTATACGGATTCTCCTGCACAGTGGCAGATATGTAAATACGGCGTTTACTTACCATTTCTCACGCATTAGGGTTCGAACACTCGAACACCTATACGGATTCTCCTGCACAGTGGCAGATATGTAAATACGGCGTTTACTTACCATTTCTCACGCATTAGGGTTCGAACACTCGAACACCTATACGGATTCTCCTGCACAGTGGCAGATATGTAAATACGGCGTTACTTACCATTTCTCACGCATTAGGGTTCGAACACTCGAACACCTATACGGATTCTCCTGCACAGTGGCAGATATGTAAATACGGCGTTTACTTACCATTTCTCACGCATTAGGGTTCGAACACACGAACGGCTATACGGATTCTCCTGCACAGTGGCAGATATGTAAATACGGCGTTTACTTACCATTTCTCACGCATTAGGGTTCGAACACACGAACACCTATACGGATTCTCCTGCATAGTGGCAGATAGGTAAATACGGCGTTTACTTACCATTTCTCACGCATTAGGGTTCGAACACACGAACACCTATACGTATTCTCCTGCACAGTGGTAGATATGTAAATACGGCGTTTACTTACCATTTCTCACGCATTACACTTCGAACACTCGAACACCTATACGGACTCTCCTGCACAGTGGCAGATATGTAAATACGGCGTTTACTTACCATTTCTCACGCATTAGGGTTCGAACACACGAACAGCTATACGGATTCTCCTGCATAGTGGCAGATATGTAAATACGGCGTTTACTTACCATTTCTCACGCATTAGGGTTCGAACACACGAACACCTATACGGATTCTCCTACACAGTGGCAGATATGTAAATACAGCGTTTACTTACCATTTCTCACGCATTAGGGTTCGAACACTCGAACACCTACACGGATTCTCCTGCACAGTGGCAGATATGTAAATACGACGTTTACTTACCATTTCTCATGCATTAGGGTTCGAACACTCGAACACCTATACGGTTTCTCCTGCACAGTGGCAGATATGTAAATACGGCGTTTACTTACCATTTCTCATGCAATAGGGTTCGAACACTCGAACACCTATACAGATTCTCCTGCACAGTGGCAGATATGTAAATAGGGCGTTTACTTACCATTTCTCATGCATTACGCTTCGAACACTCGAACACCTATACGGATTCTCCTGCACAGTGGCAGATATGTAAATACGGCGTTTACTTACCATTTCTCGCGCATTAGGGTTCGAACACTCGAACACCTATACGGATTCTCCTGCACTGTGGCAGATATGTAAATACGGCATTTACTTACCATTTCTCACGCATTAGGGTTCGAACACACGAACACCTATACGGATTCTCCTACACAGTGGCAGATATGTAAATACGGCGTTTACTTACCATTTCTCTCGCATTATGGTTTGAACACTCGAACACCTACACGGATTCTCCTGCACAGTGGCAGATATGTAAATACGACGTTTACTTACCATTTCTCATGCATTAGGGTTCGAACACTCGAACACCTATACGGATTCTCCTGCACAGTGGCAGATATGTAAATACGGCGTTTACTTACCATTTCTCATGCATTAGGGTTCGAACACTCGAACACCTATACGGATTCTCCTGCACAGTGGCAGATATGTAAATACGGCGTTTACTTACCATTTCTCACGCATTAGGGTTCGAACACTCGAACACCTATACGGATTCTCCTGCACAGTGGCAGATATGTAAATACGGCGTTTACTTACCATTTCTCACGCATTAGGGTTCGAACACTCGAACACCTATACGGATTCTCCTGCACAGTGGCAGATATGTAAATACGGCGTTACTTACCATTTCTCACGCATTAGGGTTCAAACACTCGAACACCTATACGGATTCTCCTGCACAGTGGCAGATATGTAAATACGGCGTTTACTTACCATTTCTCACGCATTAGGGTTCGAACACACGAACAGCTATACGGATTCTCCTGCACAGTGGCAGATATGTAAATACGGCGTTTACTTACCATTTCTCACGCATTAGGGTTCGAACACACGAACACCTATACGGATTCTCCTGCATAGTGGCAGATATGTAAATACGGCGTTTACTTACCATTTCTCACGCATTAGGGTTCGAACACACGAACACCTATACGTATTCTCCTGCACAGTGGTAGATATGTAAATACGGCGTTTACTTACCATTTCTCACGCATTACGCTTCGAACACTCGAACACCTATACGGATTCTCCTGCACAGTGGCAGATATGTAAATATGGCGTTTACTTACCATTTCTCACGCATTAGGGTTCGAACACACGAACACCTATACGTATTCTCCTGCACAGTGGCAGATATGTAAATACGGCGTTTACTTACCATTTCTCACGCATTAGGGTTCGCACACTCGAACACCTATACGGATTCTCCTGCACAGTGGCAGATATGTAAATACGGCGTTTACTTACCATTTCTCACGCATTACGCTTCGAACACACGAACACCTATACGGATTCTCCTGCACAGTGGCAGATATGTAAATACGGCGTTTACTAATCATTTCGCACGCATTACGCTTCGAACACTCGAACACCTATAAAGATTCTCCTGCACAGTGGCAGATATGTAAATACAGCGTTTACTTACCATTTCTCACGCATTAGGGTTCGAACACTCGAACACCTATACCGATTCTCCTGCACAGTGGCAGATATGTAAATGCGGCGTTTACTTACCATTTCTCACGCATTAGGGTTCGAACACTCGAACACCTATACGGATTCTCCTCCACAGTGGCAGATATGTAAATACGGCATTTACTTACCATTTCTCACGCATTACGGTTCGAACACTCGAACACCTATACGGATTCTCCTGCACAGTGGCAGATATGTAAATACGGCGTTTAGTTACCATTTCTCACGCATTAGGGTTCGAACACTCGAACACGTACACGAATTCTCCTGCACAGTGGCAGATATGTAAATACGGCGTTTACTTACCATTTCTCACGCATTACGCTTCGACCACTCGAACACCTATACGGATTCTCCTGCACAGTGGCAGATATGTAAATACGGCGTTTACTTACCATTTCTCACGCAATAGGGTTCGAACACTCGAACACCTATACCGATTCTCCTGCACAGCGGCAGATATGTAAATACGGCGTTTACTTACCATTTCTCACACATTAGGGTTCGAACACTCGAACACCTATACGGATTCTCCTGCACAGTGGCAGATATGTAAATACGGCGTTTACTTACCATTTCTCACGAATTAGGGTTCGAACACACGAACACCTATACGGATTCTCCTACACAGTGTCAGATATGTAAATACGGCGTTTACTTACCATTTCTCACGCATTAGGGTTCGAACACTCGAACACCTATACGGATTCTCCTGCACAGTGGCAGATATGTAAATACGGCGTTTACTTACCATTTCTCACGAATTAGGGTTCGAACACACGAACACCTATACGGATTCTCCTACACAGTGTCAGATATGTAAATACGACGTTTACTTACCATTTCTCACGCTTTGGGGTTCGAACACACGAACACCTATACGTATTCTCCTGCACAGTGGTAGATATGTAAATACGACGTTTACTTACCATTTGTCACGCATTACGGTTCGAACACTCGAACACCTATACGGATTCCCCTGCACAGTGGCAGATATGTAAATACGGCGTTTACTTACCATTTCTCACGCATTAGGGTTCGAACACACGAACACCTATACGTATTCTCCTGCATAGTGGCAGATATGTAAATACGGCGTTTACTTACCATTTCTCACGCATTACGGTTCGAACACTCGAACACCTATACGGATTCTCCTGCACAGTGGCAGATATGTTAATACGGCGTTTATTTACCATTTCTCAGGCATTACAATCGAACACCTATGCGGATTCTCCTGCACAGTGGCAGATATGTAAATACGACGTTGTCTTACCATTTCTCATGCATTAGGGTTTGAACACTCGAACACTTATACGGATTCTCCTGCACAGTGGCAGATATGTAAATACGGCGTTTACTTACCATTTCTCACGCATTACGCTTCGAACACTCGAACACCTACACGGATTCTCCTGCACAGTGGCAGATATGTAAATACGGCGTTTACTTACCATTTCTCATGCATTAGGGTTCGAACACTCGAACACCTATACGGATTCTCCTGCACTGTGGCAGATATATAAATACGGCATTTACTTACCATTTCTCACGCATTAGGGTTCGAACACACGAACACCTATACGGATTCTCCTACACAGTGGCAGATATGTAAATACGGCGTTTACTTACCATTTCTCTCGCATTAGGGTTTGAACACTCGAACACCTACACGGATTCTCCTGCACAGTGGCAGATATGTAAATACGACGTTTACTTACCATTTCTCATGCATTAGGGTTCGAACACTCGAACACCTATACGGATTCTCCTGCAGAGTGGCATATATGTTAATACGGCGTTTACTTACCATTTCTCATGCATTAGAGTTCGAACACTCGAACACCTATGCGGATTCTCCTGCACAGTGGCAGATATGTAAATACGGCGTTTACTTACCATTTCTCACGCATTAGGGTTCGAACACTCGAACACCTATACAGATTCTCCTGCACAGTGGCAGATATGTAAATACGGCGTTTACTTACCATTTCTCACGCATTAGGGTTAGGACACTCGAACACCTATACGGATTCTCCTGCACAGTGGCAGATATGTAAATACGGCGTTTACTTACCATTTCTCATGCATTTGGGTTCAACCACTCGAACACCTATACAGATTCTCCTGCACAGTGGCAGATATGTAAATACGGCGTTTACTTACCATTTCTAACGCATTAGGGTTCGAACACTCGAACACCTATACGGATTCTCCTGCACTGTGGCAGATATGTAAATACCGCATTTACTTACCATTTCTCACGCATTAGGGTTCGAACACACGAACACCTATACGGATTCTCCTACACAGTGGCAGATATGTAAATACGACGTTTACTTACCATTTCTCTCGCATTAGGGTTTGAACACTCGAACACCTACACGGATTCTCCTGCACAGTGGCAGATATGTAAATACGACGTTTACTTACCATTTCTCATGCATTAGGGTTCGAACACTCGAACACCTATACGGATTCTCCTGCAGAGTGGCATATATGTTAATACGGCGTTTACTTACCATTTCTCATGCATTAGGGTTCGAACACTCGAACACCTATACGGATTCTCCTGCACAGTGGCAGATATGTAAATACGGCGTTTACTTACCATTTCTCACGCATTAGGGTTCGAACACTCGAACACCTATACAGATTCTCCTGCACAGTGGCAGATATGTAAATACGGCGTTTACTTACCATTTCTCACGCATTAGGGTTAGGACACTCGAACACCTATACGGATTCTCCTGCACAGTGGCAGATATGTAAATACGGCGTTTACTTACCATTTCTCACGCATTAGGGTTCGAACAGACGAACACCTATACGGATTCTCCTGCGCAGTGGCAGATATGTAAATACGGCGTTTACTTACCATTTCTCACGCATTAGCGTTCGAACACACGAACACCTATACGGATTCTCCTCCACTGTGGCAGATATGTAAATACGGC
This sequence comes from Camellia granthamiana, assembly GCA_036172215.1. Lineage (NCBI taxonomy): Eukaryota > Viridiplantae > Streptophyta > Magnoliopsida > Ericales > Theaceae > Camellia > Camellia granthamiana. Next base: position 39,744 of record JAXFYN010000858.1, on the reverse strand, counting down.
GTTTACTTACCATTTCTCACGCATTAGGGTTCGAACACTCGAACACCTACACGGATTCTCCTGTACAGTGGCAGATATGTAAATACGACGTTTACCTACCATTTCTCATGCATTAGGGTTCGAACACTCGAACACCTATACGGATTCTCCTGCACAGTGGCAGATATGTAAATACGGCGTTTACTTAGCATTTCTCATGCATTAGGGTTCGAACACTCGAACACCTATACTGATTCTCCTGCACAGTGGCAGATATGTAAATATGGCGTTTACTTACCGTTTCTCATGCATTACGCTTCGAACACTCGAACACCTATACGGATTCTCCTGCACAGTGGCAGACATGTAAATACGGCGTTTACTTACCATTTCTCGCGCATTAGGGTTCGAACACTCGAACACCTATACGGATTCTCCTGCACTGTGGCAGATATGTAAATACGGCATTTACTTACCATTTCTCACGCATTAGGGTTCGAACACACGAACGCCTATACGGATTCTCCTACACAGTGGCAGATATGTAAATACGGCGTTTACTTACCATTTCTCTCGCATTAGGGTTTGAACACTCGAACACCTACACGGATTCTCCTGCACAGTGGCAGATATGTAAATACGACGTTTACTTACCATTTCTCATGCATTAGGGTTCGAACACTCGAACACCTATACGGATTCTCCTGCACAGTGGCAGATATGTAAATACGGCGTTTACTTATCATTTCTCATGCATTAGGGTTCGAACACTCGAACACCTATACGGATTCTCCTGCACAGTGGCAGATCTGTAAATACGGCGTTTACTTACCATTTCTCACGCATTAGGGTTCGAACACTCGAACACCTATACAGATTCTCCTGCACAGTGGCAGATATGTAAATACGGCGTTTACTTACCATTTCTCACGCATTAGGGTTAGGACACTCGAACACCTATACGGATTCTCCTGCCACAGTGGCAGATATGTAAATACGGCGTTTACTTACCATTTCTCACGCATTAGGGTTCGAACAGACGAACACCTATACGGATTCTCCTGCGCAGTGGCAGATATGTAAATACGGCGTTTACTTACCATTTCTCACGCATTAGCGTTCGAACACACGAACACCTATACGGATTCTCCTCCACTGTGGCAGATATGTAAATACGGCGTTTACTTACCATTTTTCACGCATTAGGGTTCGAACACTCGAACACCTACACGGATTCTCCTGTACAGTGGCAGATATGTAAATACGACGTTTACCTACCATTTCTCATGCATTAGGGTTCGAACACTCGAACACCTATACGGATTCTCCTGCACAGTGGCAGATATGTAAATACGGCGTTTACTTAGCATTTCTCATGCATTAGGGTTCGAACACTCGAACACCTATACTGATTCTCCTGCACAGTGGCAGATATGTAAATATGGCGTTTACTTACCGTTTCTCATGCATTACGCTTCGAACACTCGAACACCTATACGGATTCTCCTGCACAGTGGCAGACATGTAAATACGGCGTTTACTTACCATTTCTCGCGCATTAGGGTTCGAACACTCGAACACCTATACGGATTCTCCTGCACTGTGGCAGATATGTAAATACGGCATTTACTTACCATTTCTCACGCATTAGGGTTCGAACACACGAACACCTATACGGATTCTCCTACACAGTGGCAGATATGTAAATACGGCGTTTACTTACCATTTCTCTCGCATTAGGGTTTGAACACTCGAACACCTACACGGATTCTCCTGCACAGTGGCAGATATGTAAATACGACGTTTACTTACCATTTCTCATGCATTAGGGTTCGAACACTCGAACACCTATACGGATTCTCCTGCACAGTGGCAGATATGTAAATACGGCGTTTACTTATCATTTCTCATGCATTAGGGTTCGAACACTCGAACACCTATACGGATTCTCCTGCACAGTGGCAGATCTGTAAATACGGCGTTTACTTACCATTTCTCACGCATTAAGGGTTCGAACACTCGAACACCTATACAGATTCTCCAGCACAGTGGCAGATATGTAAATACGGCGTTTACTTACCATTTCTCACGCATTAGGGTTAGGACACTCGAACACCTATACGGATTCTCCTGCACAGTGGCAGATATGTAAATACGGCGTTTACTTACCATTTCTCACGCATTAGGGTTCGAACAGACGAACACCTATACGGATTCTCCTGCGCAGTGGCAGATATGTAAATACGGCGTTTACTTACCATTTCTCACGCATTAGCGTTCGAACACACGAACACCTATACGGATTCTCCTCCACTGTGGCAGATATGTAAATACGGCGTTTATTTACCATTTCTCACGCATTAGGGTTCGAACACTCGAACACCTACACGGATTCTCCTGTACAGTGGCAGATATGTAAATACGACGTTTACCTACCATTTCTCATGCATTAGGGTTCGAACACTCGAACACCTATACGGATTCTCCTGCACAGTGGCAGATATGTAAATACGGCGTTTACTTAGCATTTCTCATGCATTAGGGTTCGAACACTCGAACACCTATACTGATTCTCCTGCACAGTGGCAGATATGTAAATATGGCGTTTACTTACCGTTTCTCATGCATTACGCTTCGAACACTCGAACACCTATACGGATTCTCCTGCACAGTGGCAGACATGTAAATACGGCGTTTACTTACCATTTCTCGCGCATTAGGGTTCGAACACTCGAACACCTATACGGATTCTCCTGCACTGTGGCAGATATGTAAATACGGCATTTACTTACCATTTCTCACGCATTAGGGTTCGAACACACGAACGCCTATACGGATTCTCCTACACAGTGGCAGATATGTAAATACGGCGTTTACTTACCATTTCTCTCGCATTAGGGTTTGAACACTCGAACACCTACACGGATTCTCCTGCACAGTGGCAGATATGTAAATACGACGTTTACTTACCATTTCTCATGCATTAGGGTTCGAACACTCGAACACCTATACGGATTCTCCTGCACAGTGGCAGATATGTAAATACGGCGTTTACTTACCATTTCTCACGCATTAGGGTTCAAACACTCGAACACCTACACGGATTCTCCTGCACAGTGGCAGATATGTAAATACGACGTTTACTTACCATTTCTCACGCATTAGGGTTCGAACACTCGAACACCTACACGGATTCTCCTGCACAGTGGCAGATATATAAATACGACGTTTTACTTACCATTTCTCATGCATTAGGGTTCGAACACTCGAACACCTATACGGATTCTCCTGCACAGTGGCAGATATGTAAATACGGCGTTTACTTACCATTTCTCAGGCATTAGGGTTCGAACACTCGAACACCTATAGAGATTCTCCTGCACAGTGGCAGATATGTAAATACGGCGTTTACTTACCATTTCTCTTGCATTAGGGTTCGAACACTCGAACACCTATACTGATTCTCCTGCACAGTGGCAGATATGTAAATATGGCGTTTACTTACCATTTCTCATGCATTACGCTTCGAACACTCGAACACCCATACGGATTCTCCTGCACAGTGGCAGACATGTAAATACGGCGTTTACTTACCATTTCTCGCGCATTAGGGTTCGAACACTCGAACACCTATACGGATTCTCCTGCACTGTGGCAGATATGTAAATACGGCATTTACTTACCATTTCTCACGCATTAGGGTTCGAACACACGAACGCCTATACGGATTCTCCTACACAGTGGCAGATATGTAAATACGGCGTTTACTTACCATTCCTCTCGCATTAGGGTTTGAACACTCGAACACCTACACGGATTCTCCTGCACAGTGGGAGATATGTAAATACGACGTTTACTTACCATTTCTCATGCATTAGGGTTCGAACACTCGAACACCTATACGGATTCTCCTGCACAGTGGCAGATATGTAAATACGGCGTTTACTTACCATTTCTCATGCATTAGGGTTCGAACACTCGAACACCTATACGGATTCTCCTGCACAGTGGCAGATCTGTAAATACGGCGTTTACTTACCATTTCTCACGCATTAGGGTTCGAACACTCGAACACCAATACGGATTCTCCTGCACAGTGGCAGATATGTAAATACGGCGTTTACTTACCATTTCTCACGCATTAGGGTTCGAACACTCGAACACCTACACGGATTCTCCTGCACAGTGGCAGATATGTAAATACGGCGTTACTTACCATTTCTCACGCATTAGGGTTCGAACACTCGAACACCTATACGGATTCTCCTGCACAGTGGCAGATATGTAAATACGGCGTTTACTTACCATTTCTCACGTATTAGGGTTCGAACACTCGAACACCTACACGGATTCTCCTGCACAGTGGCAGATATGTAAATACGACGTTTACTTACCATTTCTCATGCATTAGGGTTCGAACACTCGAACACCTATACGGATTCTCCTGCACAGTGGCAGATATGTAAATACGGCGTTTACTTACCATTTCTCAGGCATTAGGGTTCGAACACTCGAACACCTATACAGATTCTCCTGCACAGTGGCAGATATGTAAATACGGCGTTTATTTACCATTTCTCACGCATTACGCTTCGAACACTCGAACACCTACACGGATTCTCCTGCACAGTGGCAGATATGTAAATACGGCGTTTACTTACCATTTCTCACGCATTACAATCGAACACTCGAACACCTATGCGGATTCTCCTGCACAGTGGTAGATATGTAAATACGACGTTTACTTACCATTTCTCATGCATTAGGGTTTGAACACTCGAACACCTATACGGATTTCTCTTGCACAGTGGCAGATATGTAAATACGGCGTTTACTTACCATTTCTTATGCATTAGGGGTCGAACACTCGAACACCTATACGGATTCTCCTACACAGTGGCAGATATGTAAATATCCTTGTTTTCTTACCATTTCTTTCGCATTAGGGTTTAAACACTCGAACACCTACACGGATTCTCCTGCACAGTGGCAGATATGTAAATACGTCGTTTACTTACCATTTCTCATGCATTAGGGTTCGAACACTCGAACACCTATACGGATTCTCCTGCACAGTGGCTGATATGTAAATACGGTGTTACTTGCCATTTCTCATGCATTAGGGTTCGAACACTCAAACACCTATACGGATTCTCCTGCACAGTGGCAGATATGTAAATACGGCGTTTACTTACCATTTCTCACGCGTTAGGGTTCGAACACTCGAACACCTATACGGATTCTCCTGCACAGTGGCAGATATGTAAATACGGCGTTTACTTACCATTTCTCACGCATTAGGGTTCGAACACACGAACACCTATACGGATTCTCCTGCACAGTGGCAGATATGTAAATACGGCGTTTGCTTACCATTTCTCACGCATTAGGGTTCGAACACTCGAACACCTATACGGATTCTCCTGCACAGTGCCAGATATGTAAATACGGCGTTTACTTACCATTTCTCACGCATTACGCTTGGAACACACGAACACCTATACGGATTCTCCTGCACAGTGGCAGATATGTAAATACGGCGTTTACTTACCATTTCGCACGCATTACGCTTCGAACACTCGAACACCTACAAGGATTCTCCTGCACAGTGGCAGATATGTAAATACGGCGTTTACTTACCATTTCTCACGCATTAGGGTTCGAACACTCGAACACCTATACCGATTCTCCTGCACAGTGGCAGATATGTAAATGCGGCGTTTACTTACCATTTCTCACGCATTAGGGTTCGAACACTCGAACACCTATACGGATTCTCCTCCACAGTGGCAGATATGCAAATACGGCGTTTACTTACCATTTCTCACGCATTACGGTTCGAACACTCGAACACCTATACGGATTTTCCTGCACAGTGGCAGATATGTAAATACGGCGTTTAGTTACCATTTCTCACGCATTAGGGTTCGAACACTCGAACACTTACACGGATTCTCCTGCACAGTGGCAGATATGTAAATACGGCGTTTACTTACCATTTCTCATGCATTAGGGTTCGAACACTCGAACTCCTATACAGATTCTCCTGCACAGTGGCAGATATGTAAATACGGCGTTTACTTACCATTTATCACGCATTACGCTTCGAACACTCGAACACCTATACGGATTCTCCTGCACAGTGGCAGATATGTAAATACGGCGTTCACTTACCATTTCTCACGCATTAGGGTTCGAACACTCGAACACCTATACCGATTCTCCTGCACAGTGGCAGATATGTAAATACGGCGTTTACTTACCATTTCTCAGGCATTAGGGTTCGAACACACGAACACCTATACGGATTCTCCTACACAGTGGCAGATATGTAAATACGGCGTTTACTTACCATTACTCACGCATTACGGTTTGAACACTCGAACACCTACACGGATTCTCCTGCACAGTGGCAGATATGTAAATACGGCGTTTACTTATCTTTTCTCACGCATTAGGGTTCGAACACTCGAACACCTATACGGATTCTCCTGCACAGCGGCAGATATGTAAATACGGCGTTTACTTACCATTTCTCACGCATTAGGGTTCGAACACACGAACACCTATACGGATTCTCCTGCACAGTGTCAGATATGTAAATACGGCGTTTACTTACCATTTCTCACGCTTTGGGGTTCGAACACACGAACACCTATACGTATTCTCCTGCACAGTGGTAGATATGTAAATAGGACGTTTACTTACCATTTGTCACGCATTACGGTTCGAACACTCGAACACCTATACGGATTCCCCTGCACAGTGGCAGATATGTAAATACGGCGTTTACTTACCATTTCTCACGCATTAGGGTTCGAACACTCGAACACCTATACCGATTCTCCTGCACAGTGGCAGATATGTAAATGCGGCGTTTACTTACCATTTCTCACGCATTAGGGTTCGAACACTCGAACACCTATACGGATTCTCCTCCACAGTGGCAGATATGTAAATACGGCGTTTACTTACCATTTCTCACGTATTACGGTTCGAACACTCGAACACCTATACGGATTCTCCTGCACAGTGGCAGATATGTAAATACGGCGTTTAGTTACCATTTCTCACGCATTAGGGTTCGAACACTCGAACACCTACACGGATTCTCCTGCACAGTGGCAGATATGTAAATACGGCGTTTACTTACCATTTCTCATGCATTGGGGTTCGAACACCCGAACACCTATCCGGATTCTCCTGCACAGTGGCAGATATGGAAATACGGCGTTTACTTACCATTTCTCATGCATTAGGGTTCGAACACACGAACACCAATACGGATTCTCTGACACAGTGGCAGATATGTAAATACGGCGTTTACTTACCATTTCTCACGCATTACGGTTCGAACACTCGAACACCTACACGGATTCTCCTGCACAGTGGCAGATATGTAAATACGACGTTTACTTACCATTTCTCATGCATTAGGGTTCGAACACTCGAACAGCTATACGGATTCTCCTGCACAGTGGCAGATATGTAAATACGGCGTTTACTTACCATTTCTCATGCATTAGGGTTCGAACACTCGAACACCTATACAGATTCTCCTGCACAGTGGCAGATATGTAAATACGGCGTTTACTTGCCATTTCTGACGCATTACGCTTCGAACACTCGAACACCTACACGGATTCTCCTGCACAGTGGCAGATATGTAAATACGGCGTTTACTTACCATTTCTCACGCATTAGGGTTCGAACACACGAACACCTATACGGATTCTCCTGCACAGTGGCAGATATGTAAATACGGCGTTTGCTTACCATTTCTCACGCATTAGGGTTCGAACACTCGAACACCTATACGGATTCTCCTGCACAGTGGCAGATATGTAAATATGGCGTTTACTTACCATTTCTCACGCATTACGCTTGGAACACACGAACACCTATACGGATTCTCCTGCACAGTGGCAGATATGTAAATACGGCGTTTACTTACCATTTCGCACGCATTACGCTTCGAACACTCGAACACCTACAAGGATTCTCCTGCATAGTGGCGGATATGTAAATACGGCGTTTACTTACCATTTCTCACGCATTAGGGTTCGAACACTCGAACACCTTTACCGATTCTCCTGCACAGTGGCAGATATGTAAATGCGGCATTTACTTACCATTTCTCACGCATTAGGGTTCGAACACTCGAACACCTATACCGATTCTCCTGCACAGTGGCAGATATGTAAATGCGGCGTTTACTTACCATTTCTCACGTATTACGGTTCGAACACACGAACACCTATACGTATTCTCCTGCACAGTGGTAGATATGTAAATAGGACGTTTACTTACCATTTGTCACGCATTACGGTTCGAACACTCGAACACCTATACGGATTCCCCTGCACAGTGGCAGATATGTAAATACGGCGTTTACTTACCATTTCTCACGCATTAGGGTTCGAACACTCGAACACCTATACCGATTCTCCTGCACAGTGGCAGATATGTAAATGCGGCGTTTACTTACCATTTCTCACGCATTAGGGTTCGAACACTCGAACACCTATACGGATTCTCCTCCACAGTGGCAGATATGTAAATACGGCGTTTACTTACCATTTCTCACGTATTACGGTTCGAACACTCGAACACCTATACGGATTCTCCTGCACAGTGGCAGATATGTAAATACGGCGTTTAGTTACCATTTCTCACGCATTAGGGTTCGAACACTCGAACACCTACACGGATTCTCCTGCACAGTGGCAGATATGTAAATACGGCGTTTACTTACCATTTCTCATGCATTGGGGTTCGAACACCCGAACACCTATCCGGATTCTCCTGCACAGTGGCAGATATGGAAATACGGCGTTTACTTACCATTTCTCATGCATTAGGGTTCGAACACACGAACACCAATACGGATTCTCTGACACAGTGGCAGATATGTAAATACGGCGTTTACTTACCATTTCTCACGCATTACGGTTCGAACACTCGAACACCTACACGGATTCTCCTGCACAGTGGCAGATATGTAAATACGACGTTTACTTACCATTTCTCATGCATTAGGGTTCGAACACTCGAACAGCTATACGGATTCTCCTGCACAGTGGCAGATATGTAAATACGGCGTTTACTTACCATTTCTCATGCATTAGGGTTCGAACACTCGAACACCTATACAGATTCTCCTGCACAGTGGCAGATATGTAAATACGGCGTTTACTTGCCATTTCTGACGCATTACGCTTCGAACACTCGAACACCTACACGGATTCTCCTGCACAGTGGCAGATATGTAAATACGGCGTTTACTTACCATTTCTCACGCATTAGGGTTCGAACACACGAACACCTATACGGATTCTCCTGCACAGTGGCAGATATGTAAATACGGCGTTTGCTTACCATTTCTCACGCATTAGGGTTCGAACACTCGAACACCTATACGGATTCTCCTGCACAGTGGCAGATATGTAAATATGGCGTTTACTTACCATTTCTCACGCATTACGCTTGGAACACACGAACACCTATACGGATTCTCCTGCACAGTGGCAGATATGTAAATACGGCGTTTACTTACCATTTCGCACGCATTACGCTTCGAACACTCGAACACCTACAAGGATTCTCCTGCATAGTGGCGGATATGTAAATACGGCGTTTACTTACCATTTCTCACGCATTAGGGTTCGAACACTCGAACACCTTTACCGATTCTCCTGCACAGTGGCAGATATGTAAATGCGGCATTTACTTACCATTTCTCACGCATTAGGGTTCGAACACTCGAACACCTATACCGATTCTCCTGCACAGTGGCAGATATGTAAATGCGGCGTTTACTTACCATTTCTCGCGCATTAGGGTTCGAACACTCGAACACCTATACGGATTCTCCTCCACAGTGGCAGATATGTAAATACGGCGTTTACTTACCATTTCTCAGGCATTACGGTTCGAACACTCGAACACCTATACGGATTCTCCTGCACAGTGGCAGATATGTAAATACGGGGTTTAGTTACCATTTCTCACGCATTAGGGTTCGAACACTCGAACACCTACACGGATTCTCCTGCACAGTGGCAGATATGTAAATACGGCGTTTACTTACCATTTCTCATGCATTAGGGTTCGAACACTCGAACACCTATACGGATTCTCCTGCACAGTGGCAGATATGTAAATACGGCGTTCACTTACCATTTCTCACGCGTTAGGGTTCGAACACTCGAACACCTATACGGATTCTCCTACACAGTGGCAGATATGTAAATACGGCGTTTACTTACCATTTCTCACGCATTAGGGTTCGAACACACGAACACCTATACGCATTCTCCTGCACAGTGGCAGATATGTAAATACGGCGTTTGCTTACCATTTCTCACGCATTAGGGTTCGAACACTCGAACACCTATACGGATTCTCCTGCACAGTGGCAGATATGTAAATACGGCGTTTACTTACCATTTCTCACGCATTACGCTTGGAACACACGAACACCTATACGGATTCTCTTGTACAGTGGCAGATATGTAAATACGGCGTTTACTTACCATTTCGCACGCATTACGCTTCGAACACTCGAACACCTACAAGGATTCTCCTGCACAGTGGCAGATATGTAAATACGGCGTTTACTTACCATTTCTCACGCATTAGGGTTCGAACACTCGAACACCTATACCGATTCTCCTGCACAGTGGCAGATATGTAAACGCGGCGTTTACTTACCATTTCTCACGCATTAGGGTTCGAACACTCGAACACCTATACGGATTCTCCTGCACAGTGGCAGATATGTAAATACGGCGTTTACTTACCATTTCGCACGCATTACGCTTCGAACACTCGAACACCTACAAGGATTCTCCTGCACAGTGGCAGATATGTAAATACGGCGTTTACTTACCATTTCTCACGCATTAGGGTTCGAACACTCGAACACCTATACCGATTCTCCTGCACAGTGGCAGATATGTAAATGCGGCGTTTACTTACCATTTCTCACGCATTAGGGTTCGAACACTCGAACACCTATACCGATTCTCCTGCACAGTGGCAGATATGTAAATGCGGCGTTTACTTACCATTTCTCACGCATTAGGGTTCGAACACTCGAACACCTATACGGATTCTCCTCCACAGTGGCAGATATGTAAATACGGCGTTTACTTACCATTTCTCACGCATTACGGTTCGAACACTCGAACACCTATACGGATTCTCCTGCACAGTGGCAGATATGTAAATACGGCGTTTAGTTACCATTTCTCACGCATTAGGGTTCGAACACTCGAACACCTACACGGATTCTCCTGCACAGTGGCAGATATGTAAATACGGCGTTTACTTACCATTTCTCATGCATTGGGGTTCGAACACTCGAACACCTATACGGATTCTCCTGCACAGTGGCAGATATGGAAATACGGCGTTTACTTACCATTTCTCATGCATTAGGGTTCGAACACACGAACACCAATACGGATTCTCTGACACAGTGGCAGATATGTAAATACGGCGTTTACTTACCATTTCTCACGCATTACGGTTCGAACACTCGAACACCTACACGGATTCTCCTGCACAGTGGCAGATATGTAAATACGACGTTTACTTACCATTTCTCATGCATTAGGGTTCGAACACTCGAACAGCTATACGGATTCTCCTGCACAGTGGCAGATATGTAAATACGGCGTTTACTTACCATTTCTCATGCATTAGGGTTCGAACACTCGAACACCTATACAGATTCTCCTGCACAGTGGCAGATATGTAAATACGGCGTTTACTTGCCATTTCTGACGCATTACGCTTCGAACACTCGAACACCTACACGGATTCTCCTGCACAGTGGCAGATATGTAAATACGGCGTTTACTTACCATTTCTCACGCATTAGGGTTCGAACACTCGAACACCTATACCGATTCTCCTGCACAGTGGCAGATATGTAAATGCGGCGTTTACTTACCATTTCTCACGCATTAGGGTTCGAACACTCGAACACCTATACGGATTCTCCTCCACAGTGGCAGATATGTAAATACGGCGTTTACTTACCATTTCTCACGCATTACGGTTCGAACACTCGAACACCTATACGGATTCTCCTGCACAGTGGCAGATATGTAAATACGGCGTTTAGTTACCATTTCTCACGCATTAGGGTTCGAACACTCGAACACCTACACGGATTCTCCTGCACAGTGGCAGATATGTAAATACGGCGTTTACTTACCATTTCTCATGCATTGGGGTTCGAACACTCGAACACCTATACGGATTCTCCTGCACAGTGGCAGATATGGAAATACGGCGTTTACTTACCATTTCTCATGCATTAGGGTTCGAACACACGAACACCAATACGGATTCTCTGACACAGTGGCAGATATGTAAATACGGCGTTTACTTACCATTTCTCACGCATTACGGTTCGAACACTCGAACACCTACACGGATTCTCCTGCACAGTGGCAGATATGTAAATACGACGTTTACTTGCCATTTCTGACGCATTACGCTTCGAACACTCGAACACCTACACGGATTCTCCTGCACAGTGGCAGATATGTAAATACGGCGTTTACTTGCCATTTCTGACGCATTACGCTTCGAACACTCGAACACCTACACGGATTCTCCTGCACAGTGGCAGATATGTAAATACGGCGTTTACTTACCATTTCTCATGCATTAGGGTTCGAACACTCGAACACCTATACGGATTCTCCTGCACAGTGGCAGATATGTAAATACGGCGTTTACTTACCATTTCTCACGCGTTAGGGTTCGAACACTCGAACACCTATACGGATTCTCCTGCACAGTGGCAGATATGTAAATACGGCGTTTACTTGCCATTTCTCACGCGTTAGGGTTCGAACACTCGAACACCTACACGGATTCTCCTGCACAGTGGCAGATATGTAAATACGGCGTTTACTTACCATTTCTCATGCATTAGGGTTCGAACACTCGAACACCTATACAGATTCTCCTGCACAGTGGCAGATATGTAAATACGGCGTTTACTTACCATTTATCACGCATTACGCTTCGAACACTCGAACACCTATACGGATTGTCCTGCACAGTGGCAGATATGTAAATACGGCGTTTACTTACCATTTCTCACGCATTAGGGTTCGAACACTCGAACACCTATACCGATTCTCCTGCACAGTGGCAGATATGTAAATACAGCGTTTACTTACCTTTTCTCACGCATTAGGGTTCGAACACTCGAACACCTATACGGATTCTCCTGCACAGCGGCAGATATGTAAATACAGCTTTACTTACCATTTCTCACGCATTAGGGTTCGAACACACGAACACCTATACGGATTCTCCTGCACAGTGTCAGATATGTAAATACGGCGTTTACTTACCATTTCTCACGCTTTGGGGTTCGAACACACGAACACCTATACGTATTCTCCTGCACAGTGGTAGATATGTAAATAGGACGTTTACTTACCATTTGTCACGCATTACGGTTCGAACACTCGAACACCTATACGGATTCCCCTGCACAGTGGCAGATATGTAAATACGGCGTTTACTTACCATTTCTCACGCATTAGGGTTCTAACACTCGAACACCTATACCGATTCTCCTGCACAGTGGCAGATATGTAAATGCGGCGTTTACTTGCCATTTCTCACGCATTAGGGTTCGAACACTCGAACACCTATACCGATTCTCCTGCACAGTGGCAGATATGTAAATGCGGCGTTTACTTACCATTTCTCACGCAATAGGGTTCGAACACTCGAACACCTATACGGATTCTCCTCCACAGTGGCAGATATGTAAATACGGCGTTTACTTACCATTTCTCACGCATTACGGTTCGAACACTCGAACACCTATACGGATTCTCCTGCACAGTGGCAGATATGTAAATACGGGGTTTAGTTACCATTTCTCACGCATTAGGGTTCGAACACTCGAACACCTACACGGATTCTCCTGCACAGTGGCAGATATGTAAATACGGCGTTTACTTACCATTTCACATGCATTAGGGTTCGAACACTCGAACACCTATACGGATTCTCCTGCACAGTGGCAGATATGTAAATACGGCGTTTACTTACCATTTCCCACGCGTTAGGGTTCGAACACTCGAACACCTATACGGATTCTCCTGCACAGTGGCAGATATGTAAATACGGCGTTTACTTACGATTTCTCACGCATTAGGGTTCGAACACACGAACACCTATACGGATTCTCCTGCACAGTGGCAGATATGTAAATACGGCGTTTGCTTACCATTTCTCACGCATTAGGGTTCGAACACTCGAACACCTATACGGATTCTCCTGCACAGTGGCAGATATGTAAATACGGCGTTTACTTACCATTTCGCACGCATTACGCTTCGAACACTCGAACACCTACAAGGATTCTCCTGCACAGTGGCAGATATGTAAATACGGCGTTTACTTACCATTTCTCACGCATTAGGGTTCGAACACTCGAACACCTATACCGATTCTCCTGCACAGTGGCAGATATGTAAACGCGGCGTTTACTTACCATTTCTCACGCATTAGGGTTCGAACACTCGAACACCTATACGGATTCTCCTGCACAGTGGCAGATATGTAAATACGGCGTTTACTTACCATTTCGCACGCATTACGCTTCGAACACTCGAACACCTACAAGGATTCTCCTGCACAGTGGCAGATATGTAAATACGGCGTTTACTTACCATTTCTCATGCATTAGGGTTCGAACACTCGAACACCTATACAGATTCTCCTGCACAGTGGCAGATATGTAAATACGGCGTTTACTTACCATTTATCACGCATTACGCTTCGAACACTCGAACACCTATACGGATTGTCCTGCACAGTGGCAGATATGTAAATACGGCGTTTACTTACCATTTCTCACGCATTAGGGTTCGAACACTCGAACACCTATACCGATTCTCCTGCACAGTGGCAGATATGTAAATACGGCGTTTACTTACCTTTTCTCACGCATTAGGGTTCGAACACTCGAACACCTATACGGATTCTCCTGCACAGCGGCAGATATGTAAATACAGCGTTTACTTACCATTTCTCACGCATTAGGGTTCGAACACACGAACACCTATACGGATTCTCCTGCACAGTGTCAGATATGTAAATACGGCGTTTACTTACCATTTCTCACGCTTTGGGGTTCGAACACACGAACACCTATACGTATTCTCCTGCACAGTGGTAGATATGTAAATAGGACGTTTACTTACCATTTGTCACGCATTACGGTTCGAACACTCGAACACCTATACGGATTCCCCTGCACAGTGGCAGATATGTAAATACGGCGTTTACTTACCATTTCTCACGCATTAGGGTTCGAACACTCGAACAATTATACCGATTCTCCTGCACAGTGGCAGATATGTAAATGCGGCGTTTACTTACCATTTCTCACGCATTAGGGTTCGAACACTCGAACACCTATACCGATTCTCCTGCACAGTGGCAGATATGTAAATGCGGCGTTTACTTACCATTTCTCACGCAATAGGGTTCGAACACTCGAACACCTATACGGATTCTCCTCCACAGTGGCAGATATGTAAATACGGCGTTTACTTACCATTTCTCACGCATTACGGTTCGAACACTCGAACACCTATACGGATTCTCCTGCACAGTGGCAGATATGTAAATACGGGGGCTTAGTTACCATTTCTCACGCATTAGGGTTCGAACACTCGAACACCTACACGGATTCTCCTGCACAGTGGCAGATATGTAAATACGGCGTTTACTTACCATTTCACATGCATTAGGGTTCGAACACTCGAACACCTATACGGATTCTCCTGCACAGTGGCAGATATGTAAATACGGCGTTTACTTACCATTTCCCACGCGTTAGGGTTCGAACACTCGAACACCTATACGGATTCTCCTGCACAGTGGCAGATATGTAAATACGGCGTTTACTTACGATTTCTCACGCATTAGGGTTCGAACACACGAACACCTATACGGATTCTCCTGCACAGTGGCAGATATGTAAATACGGCGTTTGCTTACCATTTCTCACGCATTAGGGTTCGAACACTCGAACACCTATACGGATTCTCCTACACAGTGGCAGATATGTAAATACGGCGTTTACTTACCATTTCGCACGCATTACGCTTCGAACACTCGAACACCTACAAGGATTCTCCTGCACAGTGGCAGATATGTAAATACGGCGTTTACTTACCATTTCTCACGCATTAGGGTTCGAACACTCGAACACCTATACCGATTCTCCTGCACAGTGGCAGATATGTAAACGCGGCGTTTACTTACCATTTCTCACGCATTAGGGTTCGAACACTCGAACACCTATACGGATTCTCCTGCACAGTGGCAGATATGTAAATACGGCGTTTACTTACCATTTCGCACGCATTACGCTTCGAACACTCGAACACCTACAAGGATTCTCCTGCACAGTGGCAGATATGTAAATACGGCGTTTACTTACCATTTCTCACGCATTAGGGTTCGAACACTCGAACACCTATACCGATTCTCCTGCACAGTGGCAGATATGTAAATGCGGCGTTTACTTACCATTTCTCACGCATTAGGGTTCGAACACTCGAACACCTATACCGATTCTCCTGCACAGTGGCAGATATGTAAATGCGGCGTTTACTTACCATTTCTCACGCATTAGGGTTCGAACACTCGAACACCTACACGGATTCTCCTCCACAGTGGCAGATATGTAAATACGGCGTTTACTTACCATTTCTCACGCATTACGGTTCGAACACTCGAACACCTATACGGATTCTCCTGCACAGTGGCAGATATGTAAATACGGGGTTTAGTTACCATTTCTCACGCATTAGGGTTCGAACACTCGAACACCTACATGGATTCTCCTGCAGAGTGGCAGATATGTAAATACGGCGTTTACTTACCATTTCTCATGCATTAGGGTTCGAACACTCGAACACCTATACGGATTCTCCTGCACAGTGGCAGATATGTAAATACGGCGTTTACTTACCATTTCTCACGCGTTAGGGTTCGAACACTCGAACACCTATACGGATTCTCCTGCACAGTGGCAGATATGTAAATACGGCGTTTACTTACCATTTCTCACGCGTTAGGGTTCGAACACTCGAACACCTACACGGATTCTCCTGCACAGTGGCAGATATGTAAATACGGCGTTTACTTACCATTTCTCATGCATTAGGGTTCGAACACTCGAACACCTATACAGATTCTCCTGCACAGTGGCAGATATGTAAATACGGCGTTTCCTTACCATTTATCACGCATTACGCTTCGAACACTCGAACACCTATACGGATTGTCCTGCGCAGTGGCAGATATGTAAATACGGCGTTTACTTACCATTTCTCACGCATTAGGGTTCGAACACTCGAACACCTATACCGATTCTCCTGCACAGTGGCAGATATGTAAATACGGCGTTTACTTACCTTTTCTCACGCATTAGGGTTCGAACACTCGAACACCTATACGGATTCTCCTACACAGCGGCAGATATGTAAATACAGCGTTTACTTACCATTTCTCATGCATTAGGGTTCGAACACACGAACACCTATACGGATTCTCCTGCACAGTGTCAGATATGTAAATACGGCGTTTACTTACCATTTCTCACGCTTTGGGGTTCGAACACACGAACACCTATACGTATTCTCCTGCACAGTGGTAGATATGTAAATACGACGTTTACTTACCATTTGTCACGCATTACGGTTCGAACACTCGAACACCTATACGGATTCCCCTGCACAGTGGCAGATATGTAAATACGGCGTTTACTTACCATTTCTCACGCATTAGGGTTCGAACACTCGAACACCTATACCGATTCTCCTGCACAGTGGCAGATATGTAAATGCGGCGTTTACTTACCATTTCTCACGCATTAGGGTTCGAACACTCGAACACCTATACCGATTCTCCTGCACAGTGGCAGATATGTAAATACGGCGTTTACTTACCATTTCTCACGCATTACGGTTCGAACACTCGAACACCTATACGGATTCTCCTGCACAGTGGCAGATATGTAAATACGGGGCTTAGTTACCATTTCTCACGCATTAGGGTTCGAACACTCGAACACCTACACGGATTCTCCTGCACAGTGGCAGATATGTAAATACGGCGTTTACTTACCATTTCACATGCATTAGGGTTCGAACACTCGAACACCTATACGGATTCTCCTGCACAGTGGCAGATATGTAAATACGGCGTTTACTTACCATTTCCCACGCGTTAGGGTTCGAACACTCGAACACCTATACGGATTCTCCTGCACAGTGGCAGATATGTAAATACGGCGTTTACTTACGATTTCTCACGCATTAGGGTTCGAACACACGAACACCTATACGGATTCTCCTGCACAGTGGCAGATATGTAAATACGGCGTTTGCTTACCATTTCTCACGCATTAGGGTTCGAACACTCGAACACCTATACGGATTCTCCTACACAGTGGCAGATATGTAAATACGGCGTTTACTTACCATTTCGCACGCATTACGCTTCGAACACTCGAACACCTACAAGGATTCTCCTGCACAGTGGCAGATATGTAAATACGGCGTTTACTTACCATTTCTCACGCATTAGGGTTCGAACACTCGAACACCTATACCGATTCTCCTGCACAGTGGCAGATATGTAAACGCGGCGTTTACTTACCATTTCTCACGCATTAGGGTTCGAACACTCGAACACCTATACGGATTCTCCTGCACAGTGGCAGATATGTAAATACGGCGTTTACTTACCATTTCGCACGCATTACGCTTCGAACACTCGAACACCTACAAGGATTCTCCTGCACAGTGGCAGATATGTAAATACGGCGTTTACTTACCATTTCTCACGCATTAGGGTTCGAACACTCGAACACCTATACCGATTCTCCTGCACAGTGGCAGATATGTAAATGCGGCGTTTACTTACCATTTCTCACGCATTAGGGTTCGAACACTCGAACACCTATACCGATTCTCCTGCACAGTGGCAGATATGTAAATGCGGCGTTTACTTACCATTTCTCACGCATTAGGGTTCGAACACTCGAACACCTACACGGATTCTCCTCCACAGTGGCAGATATGTAAATACGGCGTTTACTTACCATTTCTCACGCATTACGGTTCGAACACTCGAACACCTATACGGATTCTCCTGCACAGTGGCAGATATGTAAATACGGGGTTTAGTTACCATTTCTCACGCATTAGGGTTCGAACACTCGAACACCTACATGGATTCTCCTGCAGAGTGGCAGATATGTAAATACGGCGTTTACTTACCATTTCTCATGCATTAGGGTTCGAACACTCGAACACCTATACGGATTCTCCTGCACAGTGGCAGATATGTAAATACGGCGTTTACTTACCATTTCTCACGCGTTAGGGTTCGAACACTCGAACACCTATACGGATTCTCCTGCACAGTGGCAGATATGTAAATACGGCGTTTACTTACCATTTCTCACGCATTAGGGTTCGAACACTCGAACACCTACACGGATTCTCCTGCACAGTGGCAGATATGTAAATACGGCGTTTACTTACCATTTCTCATGCATTAGGGTTCGAACACTCGAACACCTATACAGATTCTCCTGCACAGTGGCAGATATGTAAATACGGCGTTTCCTTACCATTTATCACGCATTACGCTTCGAACACTCGAACACCTATACGGATTGTCCTGCGCAGTGGCAGATATGTAAATACGGCGTTTACTTACCATTTCTCACGCATTAGGGTTCGAACACTCGAACACCTATACCGATTCTCCTGCACAGTGGCAGATATGTAAATACGGCGTTTACTTACCTTTTCTCACGCATTAGGGTTCGAACACTCGAACACCTATACGGATTCTCCTACACAGCGGCAGATATGTAAATACAGCGTTTACTTACCATTTCTCATGCATTAGGGTTCGAACACACGAACACCTATACGGATTCTCCTGCACAGTGTCAGATATGTAAATACGGCGTTTACTTACCATTTCTCACGCTTTGGGGTTCGAACACACGAACACCTATACGTATTCTCCTGCACAGTGGTAGATATGTAAATACGACGTTTACTTACCATTTGTCACGCATTACGGTTCGAACACTCGAACACCTATACGGATTCCCCTGCACAGTGGCAGATATGTAAATACGGCGTTTACTTACCATTTCTCACGCATTAGGGTTCGAACACTCGAACACCGATACCGATTCTCCTGCACAGTGGCAGATATGTAAATGCGGCGTTTACTTACCATTTCTCACGCATTAGGGTTCGAACACTCGAACACCTATACCGATTCTCCTGCACAGTGGCAGATATGTAAATGCGGCGTTTACTTACCATTTCTCACGCATTAGGGTTCGAACACTCGAACACCTATACGGATTCTCCTCCACAGTGGCAGATATGTAAATACGGCGTTTACTTACCATTTCTCACGCATTACGGTTCGAACACTCGAACACCTATACGGATTCTCCTGCACAGTGGCAGATATGTAAATACAGGGTTTAGTTACCATTTCTCACGCATTAGGGTTCGAACACTCGAACACCTACACGGATTCTCCTGCACAGTGGCAGATATGTAAATACGGCGTTTACTTACCATTTCTCATGCATTAGGGTTCGAACACTCGAACACCTATACGGATTCTCCTGCACAGTGGCAGATATGTAAATACGGCGTTTACTTACCATTTCTCACGCGTTACGCTTGGAACACACGAACACCTATACGGATTCCCCTGCACAGTGGCAGATATGTAAATACGGCGTTTACTTACCATTTCGCACGCATTACGCTTCGAACACTCGAACACCTACAAGGATTCTCCTGCACAGTGGCAGATATGTAAATACGGCGTTTACTTACCATTTCTCACGCATGAGGGTTCGAACACTCGAACACCTATACCGATTCTCCTGCACAGTGGCAGATATGTAAACGCGGCGTGTACTTACCATTTCTCACGCATTAGGGTTCGAACACTCGAACACCTATACGGATTCTCCTCCACAGTGGTAGATATGTAAATACGGCGTTTACTTACCATTTCTCACGCATTACGGTTCGAACACTCGAACACCTATACGGATTCTCCTGCACAGTGGCAGATATGTAAATACGGCGTTTAGTTACCATTTCTCACGCATTAGGGTTCGAACACTCGAACACCTACACGGATTCTCCTGCACAGTGGCAGATATGTAAATACGGCGTTTACTTACCATTTCTCATGCATTAGGGTTCGAACACTCGAACACCTATACAGATTCTCCTGCACAGTGGCAGATATGTAAATACGGCGTTTACTTACCATTTCTCATGCATTAGGGTTCGAACACTCGAACACCTATACGGATTCCCCTGCACAGTGGCAGATATGTAAATACGGCGTTTACTTACCATTTCTCACGGATTAGGGTTCGAACACTCGAACTCCTATACCGATTCTCCTGCGTAGTGGCAGATATGTAAATGCGGCGTTTACTTACCATTTCTCACGCATTACGCTTGGAACACACGAACACCTATACGGATTCTCCTGCACAGTGGCAGATATGTAAATACGGTGTTTACTTACCATTTCTCACGCATTAGGGTTCGAACACTCGAACACCTATACCGATTCTCCTGCACAGTGGCAGATATGTAAATGCGGCGTTTACTTACCATTTCTCACGCATTAGGGTTCGAACACTCGAACACCTATACCGATTCTCCTGCACAGTGGCAGATATGTAAATGCGGCGTTTACTTACCATTTCTCACGCATTAGGGTTCGAACACTCGAACACCTATACGGATTCTCCTCCACAGTGGCAGATATGTAAATACGGCGTTTACTTACCATTTCTCACGCATTACGGTTCGAACACTCGAACACCTATACGGATTCTCCTGCACAGTGGCAGATATGTAAATACGGGGTTTAGTTACCATTTCTCACGCATTAGGGTTCGAACACTCGAACACCTACACGGATTCTCCTGCACAGTGGCAGATATGTAAATACGGCGTTTACTTACCATTTCTCATGCATTAGGGTTCGAACACTCGAACACCTATACGGATTCTCCTGCACAGTGGCAGATATGTAAATACGGCGTTTACTTACCATTTCTCACGCGTTACGCTTGGAACACACGAACACCTATACGGATTCCCCTGCACAGTGGCAGATATGTAAATACGGCGTTTACTTACCATTTCGCACGCATTACGCTTCGAACACTCGAACACCTACAAGGATTCTCCTGCACAGTGGCAGATATGTAAATACGGCGTTTACTTACCATTTCTCACGCATGAGGGTTCGAACACTCGAACACCTATACCGATTCTCCTGCACAGTGGCAGATATGTAAACGCGGCGTGTACTTACCATTTCTCACGCATTAGGGTTCGAACACTCGAACACCTATACGGATTCTCCTCCACAGTGGTAGATATGTAAATACGGCGTTTACTTACCATTTCTCACGCATTACGGTTCGAACACTCGAACACCTATACGGATTCTCCTGCACAGTGGCAGATATGTAAATACGGCGTTTAGTTACCATTTCTCACGCATTAGGGTTCGAACACTCGAACACCTACACGGATTCTCCTGCACAGTGGCAGATATGTAAATACGGCGTTTACTTACCATTTCTCATGCATTAGGGTTCGAACACTCGAACACCTATACAGATTCTCCTGCACAGTGGCAGATATGTAAATACGGCGTTTACTTACCATTTCTCATGCATTAGGGTTCGAACACTCGAACACCTATACGGATTCCCCTGCACAGTGGCAGATATGTAAATACGGCGTTTACTTACCATTTCTCACGGATTAGGGTTCGAACACTCGAACTCCTATACCGATTCTCCTGCGTAGTGGCAGATATGTAAATGCGGCGTTTACTTACCATTTCTCACGCATTACGCTTGGAACACACGAACACCTATACGGATTCTCCTGCACAGTGGCAGATATGTAAATACGGTGTTTACTTACCATTTCGCACGCATTACGCTTCGAACACTCGAACACCTACAAGGATTCTCCTGCACAGTGGCAGATATGTAAATACGGCGTTTAGTTACCATTTCTCACGCATTAGGGTTCGAACACTCGAACACCTACACGGATTCTCCTGCACAGTGGCAGATATGTAAATACGGCGTTTACTTACCATTTCTCATGCATTAGGGTTCGAACACTCGAACACCTATACAGATTCTCCTGCACAGTGGCAGATATGTAAATACGGCGTTTACTTACCATTTATCACGCATTACGCTTCGAACACTCGAACACCTATACGGATTCTCCTGCACAGTGGCAGATATGTAAATACGGCGTTTACTTACCATTTCTCACGCATTAGGGTTCGAACACTCGAACACCTATACCGATTCTCCTGCACAGCGGCAGATATGTAAATACGGCGTTTACTTACCATTTCTCACGCATTAGGGTTCGAACACACGAACACCTATACGGATTCTCCTGCACAGTGTCAGATATGTAAATACGGCGTTTACTTACCATTTCTCACGCTTTGGGGTTCGAACACACGAACACCTATACGTATTCTCCTGCACAGTGGTAGATATGTAAATAGGACGTTTACTTACCATTTGTCGCGCATTACGGTTCGAACACTCGAACACCTATACGGATTCCCCTGCACAGTGGCAGATATGTAAATACGGCGTTTACTTACCATTTCTCACGCATTAGGGTTCGAACACTCGAACACCTATACCGATTCTCCTGCACAGTGGCAGATATGTAAATGCGGCGTTTACTTGCCATTTCTCACGCATTAGGGTTCGAACACTCGAACACCTATACCGATTCTCCTGCACAGTGGCAGATATGTAAATGCGGCGTTTACTTACCATTTCTCACGCAATAGGGTTCGAACACCCGAACACCTATACGGATTCTCCTCCACAGTGGCAGATATGTAAATACGGCGTTTACTTACCATTTCTCACGCATTACGGTTCGAACACTCGAACACCTATACGGATTCTCCTGCACAGTGGCAGATATGTAAATACGGGGTTTAGTTACCATTTCTCACGCATTAGGGTTCGAACACTCGAACACCTACACGGATTCTCCTGCACAGTGGCAGATATGTAAATACGGCGTTTACTTACCATTTCACATGCATTAGGGTTCGAACACTCGAACACCTATACGGATTCTCCTGCACAGTGGCAGATATGTAAATACGGCGTTTACTTACCATTTCCCACGCGTTAGGGTTCGAACACTCGAACACCTATACGGATTCTCCTGCACAGTGGCAGATATGTAAATACGGCGTTTACTTACGATTTCTCACGCGTTAGGGTTCGAACACACGAACACCTATACGGATTCTCCTGCACAGTGGCAGATATGTAAATACGGCGTTTGCTTACCATTTCTCACGCATTAGGGTTCGAACACTCGAACACCTATACGGATTCTCCTGCACAGTGGCAGATATGTAAATACGGCGTTTACTTACCATTTCGCACGCATTACGCTTCGAACACTCGAACACCTACAAGGATTCTCCTGCACAGTGGCAGATATGTAAATACGGCGTTTACTTACCATTTCTCACGCATTAGGGTTCGAACACTCGAACACCTATACCGATTCTCCTGCACAGTGGCAGATATGTAAACGCGGCGTTTACTTACCATTTCTCACGCATTAGGGTTCGAACACTCGAACACCTATACGGATTCTCCTGCACAGTGGCAGATATGTAAATACGGCGTTTACTTACCATTTCGCACGCATTACGCTTCGAACACTCGAACACCTACAAGGATTCTCCTGCACAGTGGCAGATATGTAAATACGGCGTTTACTTACCATTTCTCATGCATTAGGGTTCGAACACTCGAACACCTATACAGATTCTCCTGCACAGTGGCTGATATGTAAATACGGCGTTTACTTACCATTTATCACGCATTACGCTTCGAACACTCGAACACCTATACGGATTGTCCTGCACAGTGGCAGATATGTAAATACGGCGTTTACTTACCATTTCTCACGCATTAGGGTTCGAACACTCGAACACCTATACCGATTCTCCTGCACAGTGGCAGATATGTAAATACGGCGTTTACTTACCTTTTCTCACGCATTAGGGTTCGAACACTCGAACACCTATACGGATTCTCCTGCACAGCGGCAGATATGTAAATACAGCGTTTACTTACCATTTCTCACGCATTAGGGTTCGAACACACGAACACCTATTACGGATTCTCCTGCACAGTGTCAGATATGTAAATACGGCGTTTACTTACCATTTCTCACGCTTTGGGGTTCGAACACACGAACACCTATACGTATTCTCCTGCACAGTGGTAGATATGTCAATAGGACGTTTACTTACCATTTGTCACGCATTACGGTTCGAACACTCGAACACCTATACGGATTCCCCTGCACAGTGGCAGATATGTAAATACGGCGTTTACTTACCATTTCTCACGCATTAGGGTTCGAACACTCGAACACCTATACCGATTCTCCTGCACAGTGGCAGATATGTAAATGCGGCGTTTACTTGCCATTTCTCACGCATTAGGGTTCGAACACTCGAACACCTATACCGATTCTCCTGCACAGTGGCAGATATGTAAATGCGGCGTTTACTTACCATTTCTCACGCAATAGGGTTCGAACACTCGAACACCTATACGGATTCTCCTCCACAGTGGCAGATATGTAAATACGGCGTTTACTTACCATTTCTCACGCATTACGGTTCGAACACTCGAACACCTATACGGATTCTCCTGCACAGTGGCAGATATGTAAATACGGGGTTTAGTTACCATTTCTCACGCATTAGGGTTCGAACACTCGAACACCTACACGGATTCTCCTGCACAGTGGCAGATATGTAAATACGGGCGTTTACTTACCATTTCACATGCATTAGGGTTCGAACACTCGAACACCTATACGGATTCTCCTGCACAGTGGCAGATATGTAAATACGGCGTTTACTTACCATTTCCCACGCGTTAGGGTTCGAACACTCGAACACCTATACGGATTCTCCTGCACAGTGGCAGATATGTAAATACGGCGTTTACTTACGATTTCTCACGCATTAGGGTTCGAACACACGAACACCTATACGGATTCTCCTGCACAGTGGCAGATATGTAAATACGGCGTTTGCTTACCATTTCTCACGCATTAGGGTTCGAACACTCGAACACCTATACGGATTCTCCTGCACAGTGGCAGATATGTAAATACGGCGTTACTTACCATTTCGCACGCATTACGCTTCGAACACTCAAACACCTACAAGGATTCTCCTGCACAGTGGCAGATATGTAAATACGGCGTTTACTTACCATTTCTCACGCATTAGGGTTCGAACACTCGAACACCGTATACCGATTCTCCTGCACAGTGGCAGATATGTAAACGCGGCGTTTACTTACCATTTCGTCACGCATTAGGGTCGAACACTCGAACACCTATACGGATTCTCCTGCACAGTGGCAGATATGTAAATACGGCGTTTACTTACCATTTCGCACGCATTACGCTTCGAACACTCGAACACCTACAAGGATTCTCCTGCACAGTGGCAGATATGTAAATACGGCGTTTACTTACCTTTTCTCATGCATTAGGGTTAGAACACTCGAACACCTATACAGATTCTCCTGCACAGTGGCAGATATGTAAATACGGCGTTTACTTACCATTTCGCACGCATTACGCTTCGAACACTCAAACACCTACAAGGATTCTCCTGCACAGTGGCAGATATGTAAATACGGCGTTTACTTACCATTTCTCACGCATTAGGGTTCGAACACTCGAACACCTATACCGATTCTCCTGCACAGTGGCAGATATGTAAATGCGGCGTTTACTTACCATTTCTCACGCAATAGGGTTCGAACACTCGAACACCTATACGGATTCTCCTCCACAGTGGCAGATATGTAAATACGGCGTTTACTTACCATTTCTCACGCATTACGGTTCGAACACTCGAACACCTATACGGATTCTCCTGCACAGTGGCAGATATGTAAATACGGGGTTTAGTTACCATTTCTCACGCATTAGGGTTCGAACACTCGAACACCTACACGGATTCTCCTGCACAGTGGCAGATATGTAAATACGGCGTTTACTTACCATTTCACATGCATTAGGGTTCGAACACTCGAACACCTATACGGATTCTCCTGCACAGTGGCGGATATGTAAATACGGCGTTTACTTACCATTTCCCACGCGTTAGGGTTCGAACACTCGAACACCTATACGGATTCTCCTGCACAGTGGCAGATATGTAAATACGGCGTTTACTTACGATTTCTCACGCATTAGGGTTCGAACACACGAACACCTATACGGATTCTCCTGCACAGTGGCAGATATGTAAATACGGCTTTTGCTTACCATTTCTCACGCATTAGGGTTCGAACACTCGAACACCTATACGGATTCTCCTGCACAGTGGCAGATATGTAAATACGGCGTTTACTTACCATTTCGCACGCATTACGCTTCGAACACTCAAACACCTACAAGGATTCTCCTGCACAGTGGCAGATATGTAAACGCGGCGTTTACTTACCATTTCTCACGCATTAGGGTTCGAACACTCGAACACCTATACGGATTCTCCTGCACAGTGGCAGATATGTAAATACGGCGTTTACTTACCATTTCGCACGCATTACGCTTCGAACACTCGAACACCTACAAGGATTCTCCTGCACAGTGGCAGATATGTAAATACGGCGTTTCCTTACCTTTTCTCATGCATTAGGGTTAGAACACTCGAACACCTATACAGATTCTCCTGCACAGTGGCAGATATGTAAATACGGCGTTTACTTACCATTTATCACGCATTACGCTTCGAACACTCGAACACCTATACGGATTGTCCTGCACAGTGGCAGATATGTAAATACGGCGTTTACTTACCATTTCTCACGCATTAGGGTTCGAACACTCGAACACCTATACCGATTCTCCTGCACAGT
Source organism: Camellia granthamiana (assembly GCA_036172215.1). Taxonomy (NCBI): domain Eukaryota; kingdom Viridiplantae; phylum Streptophyta; class Magnoliopsida; order Ericales; family Theaceae; genus Camellia; species Camellia granthamiana. Next base: position 11,636 of record JAXFYN010000858.1, on the reverse strand, counting down.
GGCAGATATGTAAATACGGCGTTTACTTACCTTTTCTCACGCATTAGGGTTCGAACACTCGAACACCTATACGGATTCTCCTGCACAGCGGCAGATATGTAAATACAGCGTTTACTTACCATTTCTCACGCATTAGGGTTCGAACACACGAACACCTATACGGATTCTCCTGCACAGTGTCAGATATGTAAATACGGCGTTTACTTACCATTTCTCACGCTTTGGGGTTCGAACACACGAACACCTATACGTATTCTCCTGCACAGTGGTAGATATGTAAATAGGACGTTTACTTACCATTTGTCACGCATTACGGTTCGAACACTCGAACACCTATACGGATTCCCCTGCACAGTGGCAGATATGTAAATACGGCGTTTACTTACCATTTCTCACGCATTAGGGTTCGAACACTCGAACACCTATACCGATTCTCCTGCACAGTGGCAGATATGTAAATGCAGCGTTTACTTACCATTTCTCACGCATTAGGGTTCGAACACTCGAACACCTATACCGATTCTCCTGCACAGTGGCAGATATGTAAATGCGGCGTTTACTTACCATTTCTCACGCAATAGGGTTCGAACACTCGAACACCTATACGGATTCTCCTCCACAGTGGCAGATATGTAAATACGGCGTTTACTTACCATTTCTCACGCATTACGGTTCGAACACTCGAACACCTATACGGATTCTCCTGCACAGTGGCAGATATGTAAATACGGGGTTTAGTTACCATTTCTCACGCATTAGGGTTCGAACACTCGAACACCTACACGGATTCTCCTGCACAGTGGCAGATATGTAAATACGGCGTTTACTTACCATTTCACATGCATTAGGGTTCGAACACTCGAACACCTATACGGATTCTCCTGCACAGTGGCAGATATGTAAATACGGCGTTTACTTACCATTTCCCACGCGTTAGGGTTCGAACACTCGAACACCTATACGGATTCTCCTGCACAGTGGCAGATATGTAAATACGGCGTTTACTTACGATTTCTCACGCATTAGGGTTCGAACACACGAACACCTATACGGATTCTCCTGCACAGTGGCAGATATGTAAATACGGCGTTTGCTTACCATTTCTCACGCATTAGGGTTCGAACACTCGAACACCTATACGGATTCTCCTGCACAGTGGCAGATATGTAAATACGGCGTTTACTTACCATTTCGCACGCATTACGCTTCGAACACTCAAACACCTACAAGGATTCTCCTGCACAGTGACAGATATGTAAATACGGCGTTTACTTACCATTTCTCACGCATTAGGGTTCGAACACTCGAACACCTATACCGATTCTCCTGCACAGTGGCAGATATGTAAACGCGGCGTTTACTTACCATTTCTCACGCATTAGGGTTCGAACACTCGAACACCTATACGGATTCTCCTGCACAGTGGCAGATATGTAAATACGGCGTTTACTTACCATTTCGCACGCATTACGCTTCGAACACTCGAACACCTACAAGGATTCTCCTGCACAGTGGCAGATATGTAAATACGGCGTTTACTTACCTTTTCTCATGCATTAGGGTTAGAACACTCGAACACCTATACAGATTCTCCTGCACAGTGGCAGATATGTAAATACGGCGTTTACTTACCATTTATCACGCATTACGCTTCGAACACTCGAACACCTATACGGATTGTCCTGCACAGTGGCAGATATGTAAATACGGCGTTTACTTACCATTTCTCACGCATTAGGGTTCGAACACTCGAACACCTATACCGATTCTCCTGCACAGTGGCAGATATGTAAATACGGCGTTTACTTACCTTTTCTCACGCATTAGGGTTCGAACACTCGAACACCTATACGGATTCTCCTGCACAGCGGCAGATATGTAAATACAGCGTTTACTTACCATTTCTCACGCATTAGGGTTCGAACACACGAACACCTATACGGATTCTCCTGCACAGTGTCAGATATGTAAATACGGCGTTTACTTACCATTTCTCACGCTTTGGGGTTCGAACACACGAACACCTATACGTATTCTCCTGCACAGTGGTAGATATGTAAATAGGACGTTTACTTACCATTTGTCACGCATTACGGTTCGAACACTCGAACACCTATACGGATTCCCCTGCACAGTGGCAGATATGTAAATACGGCGTTTACTTACCATTTCTCACGCATTAGGGTTCGAACACTCGAACACCTATACCGATTCTCCTGCACAGTGGCAGATATGTAAATGCAGCGTTTACTTACCATTTCTCACGCATTAGGGTTCGAACACTCGAACACCTATACCGATTCTCCTGCACAGTGGCAGATATGTAAATGCGGCGTTTACTTACCATTTCTCACGCAATATGGTTCGAACACTCGAACACCTATACGGATTCTCCTCCACAGTGGCAGATATGTAAATACGGCGTTTACTTACCATTTCTCACGCATTACGGTTCGAACACTCGAACACCTATACGGATTCTCCTGCACAGTGGCAGATATGTAAATACGGGGTTTAGTTACCATTTCTCACGCATTAGGGTTCGAACACTCGAACACCTACACGGATTCTCCTGCACAGTGGCAGATATGTAAATACGGCGTTTACTTACCATTTCACATGCATTAGGGTTCGAACACTCGAACACCTATACGGATTCTCCTGCACAGTGGCAGATATGTAAATACGGCGTTTACTTACCATTTCCCACGCGTTAGGGTTCGAACACTCGAACACCTATACGGATTCTCCTGCACAGTGGCAGATATGTAAATACGGCGTTTACTTACGATTTCTCACGCATTAGGGTTCGAACACACGAACACCTATACGGATTCTCCTGCACAGTGGCAGATATGTAAATACGGCGTTTGCTTACCATTTCTCACGCATTAGGGTTCGAACACTCGAACACCTATACGGATTCTCCTGCACAGTGGCAGATATGTAAATACGGCGTTTACTTACCATTTCGCACGCATTACGCTTCGAACACTCAAACACCTACAAGGATTCTCCTGCACAGTGGCAGATATGAAAATACGGCGTTTACTTACCATTTCTCACGCATTAGGGTTCGAACACTCGAACACCTATACCGATTCTCCTGCACAGTGGCAGATATGTAAACGCGGCGTTTACTTACCATTTCTCACGCATTAGGGTTCGAACACTCGAACACCTATACGGATTCTCCTGCACAGTGGCAGATATGTAAATACGGCGTTTACTTACCATTTCGCACGCATTACGCTTCGAACACTCGAACACCTACAAGGATTCTCCTGCACAGTGGCAGATATGTAAATACGGCGTTTACTTACCTTTTCTCATGCATTAGGGTTAGAACACTCGAACACCTATACAGATTCTCCTGCACAGTGGCAGATATGTAAATACGGCGTTTACTTACCATTTATCACGCATTACGCTTCGAACACTCGAACACCTATACGGATTGTCCTGCACAGTGGCAGATATGTAAATACGGCGTTTACTTACCATTTCTCACGCATTAGGGTTCGAACACTCGAACACCTATACCGATTCTCCTGCACAGTGGCAGATATGTAAATACGGCGTTTACTTACCTTTTCTCACGCATTAGGGTTCGAACACTCGAACACCTATACGGATTCTCCTGCACAGCGGCAGATATGTAAATACAGCGTTTACTTACCATTTCTCACGCATTAGGGTTCGAACACACGAACACCTATACGGATTCTCCTGCACAGTGTCAGATATGTAAATACGGCGTTTACTTACCATTTCTCACGCTTTGGGGTTCGAACACACGAACACCTATACGTATTCTCCTGCACAGTGGTAGATATGTAAATAGGACGTTTACTTACCATTTGTCACGCATTACGGTTCGAACACTCGAACACCTATACGGATTCCCCTGCACAGTGGCAGATATGTAAATACGGCGTTTACTTACCATTTCTCACGCATTAGGGTTCAAACACTCGAACACCTATACCGATTCTCCTGCACAGTGGCAGATATGTAAATGCAGCGTTTACTTACCATTTCTCACGCATTAGGGTTCGAACACTCGAACACCTATACCGATTCTCCTGCACAGTGGCAGATATGTAAATGCGGCGTTTACTTACCATTTCTCACGCAATATGGTTCGAACACTCGAACACCTATACGGATTCTCCTCCACAGTGGCAGATATGTAAATACGGCGTTTACTTACCATTTCTCACGCATTACGGTTCGAACACTCGAACACCTATACGGATTCTCCTGCACAGTGGCAGATATGTAAATACGGGGTTTAGTTACCATTTCTCACGCATTAGGGTTCGAACACTCGAACACCTACACGGATTCTCCTGCACAGTGGCAGATATGTAAATACGGCGTTTACTTACCATTTCACATGCATTAGGGTTCGAACACTCGAACACCTATACGGATTCTCCTGCACAGTGGCAGATATGTAAATACGGCGTTTACTTACCATTTCCCACGCGTTAGGGTTCGAACACTCGAACACCTATACGGATTCTCCTGCACAGTGGCAGATATGTAAATACGGCGTTTACTTACGATTTCTCACGCATTAGGGTTCGAACACACGAACACCTATACGGATTCTCCTGCACAGTGGCAGATATGTAAATACGGCGTTTGCTTACCATTTCTCACGCATTAGGGTTCGAACACTCGAACACCTATACGGATTCTCCTGCACAGTGGCAGATATGTAAATACGGCGTTTACTTACCATTTCGCACGCATTACGCTTCGAACACTCAAACACCTACAAGGATTCTCCTGCACAGTGGCAGATATGAAAATACGGCGTTTACTTACCATTTCTCACGCATTAGGGTTCGAACACTCGAACACCTATACCGATTCTCCTGCACAGTGGCAGATATGTAAACGCGGCGTTTACTTACCATTTCTCACGCATTAGGGTTCGAACACTCGAACACCTATACGGATTCTCCTGCACAGTGGCAGATATGTAAATACGGCGTTTACTTACCATTTCGCACGCATTACGCTTCGAACACTCGAACACCTACAAGGATTCTCCTGCACAGTGGCAGATATGTAAATACGGCGTTTACTTACCTTTTCTCATGCATTAGGGTTAGAACACTCGAACACCTATACAGATTCTCCTGCACAGTGGCAGATATGTAAATACGGCGTTTACTTACCATTTATCACGCATTACGCTTCGAACACTCGAACACCTATACGGATTGTCCTGCACAGTGGCAGATATGTAAATACGGCGTTTACTTACCATTTCTCACGCATTAGGGTTCGAACACTCGAACACCTATACCGATTCTCCTGCACAGTGGCAGATATGTAAATACGGCGTTTACTTACCTTTTCTCACGCATTAGGGTTCGAACACTCGAACACCTATACGGATTCTCCTGCACAGCGGCAGATATGTAAATACAGCGTTTACTTACCATTTCTCACGCATTAGGGTTCGAACACACGAACACCTATACGGATTCTCCTGCACAGTGTCAGATATGTAAATACGGCGTTTACTTACCATTTCTCACGCTTTGGGGTTCGAACACACGAACACCTATACGTATTCTCCTGCACAGTGGTAGATATGTAAATAGGACGTTTACTTACCATTTGTCACGCATTACGGTTCGAACACTCGAACACCTATACGGATTCCCCTGCACAGTGGCAGATATGTAAATACGGCGTTTACTTACCATTTCTCACGCATTAGGGTTCAAACACTCGAACACCTATACCGATTCTCCTGCACAGTGGCAGATATGTAAATGCAGCGTTTACTTACCATTTCTCACGCATTAGGGTTCGAACACTCGAACACCTATACCGATTCTCCTGCACAGTGGCAGATATGTAAATGCGGCGTTTACTTACCATTTCTCACGCAATATGGTTCGAACACTCGAACACCTATACGGATTCTCCTCCACAGTGGCAGATATGTAAATACGGCGTTTACTTACCATTTCTCACGCATTACGGTTCGAACACTCGAACACCTATACGGATTCTCCTGCACAGTGGCAGATATGTAAATACGGGGTTTAGTTACCATTTCTCACGCATTAGGGTTCGAACACTCGAACACCTACACGGATTCTCCTGCACAGTGGCAGATATGTAAATACGGCGTTTACTTACCATTTCACATGCATTAGGGTTCGAACACTCGAACACCTATACGGATTCTCCTGCACAGTGGCAGATATGTAAATACGGCGTTTACTTACCATTTCCCACGCGTTAGGGTTCGAACACTCGAACACCTATACGGATTCTCCTGCACAGTGGCAGATATGTAAATACGGCGTTTACTTACGATTTCTCACGCATTAGGGTTCGAACACACGAACACCTATACGGATTCTCCTGCACAGTGGCAGATATGTAAATACGGCGTTTGCTTACCATTTCTCACGCATTAGGGTTCGAACACTCGAACACCTATACGGATTCTCCTGCACAGTGGCAGATATGTAAATACGGCGTTTACTTACCATTTCGCACGCATTACGCTTCGAACACTCGAACACCTACAAGGATTCTCCTGCACAGTGGCAGACATGTAAATACGGCGTTTACTTACCATTTCTCACGCATTAGGGTTCGAACACTCGAACACCTATACCGATTCTCCTGCACAGTGGCAGATATGTAAACGCGGCGTTTACTTACCATTTCTCACGCATTAGGGTTCGAACACTCGAACACCTATACGGATTCTCCTGCACAGTGGCAGATATGTAAATACGGCGTTTACTTACCATTTCGCACGCATTACGCTTCGAACACTCGAACACCTACAAGGATTCTCCTGCACAGTGGCAGATATGTAAATACGGCGTTTACTTACCATTTCTCACGCATTAGGGTTCGAACACTCGAACACCTATACCGATTCTCCGGCACAGTGGCAGATATGTAAATGCGGCGTTTACTTACCATTTCTCACGCATTAGGGTTCGAACACTCGAACACCTATACCGATTCTCCTGCACAGTGGCAGATATGTAAATGCGGCGTTTACTTACCATTTCTCACGCATTAGGGTTCGAACACTCGAACACCTATACGGATTCTCCTCCACAGTGGCAGATATGTAAATACGGCGTTTACTTACCATTTCTCACGCATTACGGTTCGAACACTCGAACACCTATACGGATTCTCCTGCACAGTGGCAGATATGTAAATACGGGGTTTAGTTACCATTTCTCACGCATTAGGGTTCGAACACTCGAACACCTACATGGATTCTCCTGCAGAGTGGCAGATATGTAAATACGGCGTTTACTTACCATTTCTCATGCATTAGGGTTCGAACACTCGAACACCTATACGGATTCTCCTGCACAGTGGCAGATATGTAAATACGGCGTTTACTTACCATTTCTCACGCGTTAGGGTTCGAACACTCGAACACCTATACGGATTCTCCTGCACAGTGGCAGATATGTAAATACGGCGTTTACTTACCATTTCTCACGCATTAGGGTTCGAACACTCGAACACCTACACGGATTCTCCTGCACAGTGGCAGATATGTAAATACGGCGTTTACTTACCATTTCTCATGCATTAGGGTTCGAACACTCGAACACCTATACAGATTCTCCTGCACAGTGGCAGATATGTAAATACGGCGTTTCCTTACCATTTATCACGCATTACGCTTCGAACACTCGAACACCTATACGGATTGTCCTGCACAGTGGCAGATATGTAAATACGGCATTTACTTACCATTTCTCACGCATTAGGGTTCGAACACTCGATCACCTATACCGATTCTCCTGCACAGTGGCAGATATGTAAATACGGCGTTTACTTACCTTTTCTCACGCATTAGGGTTCGAACACTCGAACACCTATACGGATTCTCCTACACAGCGGCAGATATGTAAATACAGCGTTTACTTACCATTTCTCACGCATTAGGGTTCGAACACACGAACACCTATACGGATTCTCCTGCACAGTGTCAGATATGTAAATACGGCGTTTACTTACCATTTCTCACGCTTTGGGGTTCGAACACACGAACACCTATACGTATTCTCCTGCACAGTGGTAGATATGTAAATACGACGTTTACTTACCATTTGTCACGCATTACGGTTCGAACACTCGAACACCTATACGGATTCCCCTGCACAGTGGCAGATATGTAAATACGGCGTTTACTTACCATTTCTCACGCATTAGGGTTCGAACACTCGAACACCTATACCGATTCTCCTGCACAGTGGCAGATATGTAAATGCGGCGTTTACTTACCATTTCTCACGCATTAGGGTTCGAACACTCGAACACCTATACCGATTCTCCTGCACAGTGGCAGATATGTAAATGCGGCGTTTACTTACCATTTCTCACGCATTAGGGTTCGAACACTCGAACACCTATACGGATTCTCCTCCACAGCGGCAGATATGTAAATACGGCGTTTACTTACCATTTCTCACGCATTACGGTTCGAACACTCGAACACCTATACGGATTCTCCTGCACAGTGGCAGATATGTAAATACGGGGTTTAGTTACCATTTCTCACGCATTAGGGTTCGAACACTCGAACACCTACACGGATTCTCCTGCACAGTGGCAGATATGTAAATACGGCGTTTACTTACCATTTCTCATGCATTAGGGTTCGAACACTCGAACACCTATACGGATTCTCCTACACAGTGGCAGATATGTAAATACGGCGTTTACTTACCATTTCTCACGCGTTACGCTTGGAACACACGAACACCTATACGGATTCTCCTGCACAGTGGCAGATATGTAAATACGGCGTTTACTTACCATTTCGCACGCATTACGCTTCGAACACTCGAACACCTACAAGGATTCTCCTGCACAGTGGCAGATATGTAAATACGGCGTTTACTTACCATTTCTCACGCATTAGGGTTCGAACACTCGAACACCTATACCGATTCTCCTGCACAGTGGCAGATATGTAAACGCGGCGTTTACTTACCATTTCTCACGCATTAGGGTTCGAACACTCGAACACCTATACGGATTCTCCTCCACAGTGGCAGATATGTAAATACGGCGTTTACTTACCATTTCTCACGCATTACGGTTCGAACACTCGAACACCTATACGGATTCTCCTGCACAGTGGCAGATATGTAAATACGGCGTTTAGTTACCATTTCTCACGCATTAGGGTTCGAACACTCGAACACCTACACGGATTCTCCTGCACAGTGGCAGATATGTAAATACGGCGTTTACTTACCATTTCTCATGCATTAGGGTTCGAACACTCGAACACCTATACAGATTCTCCTGCACAGTGGCAGATATGTAAATACGGCGTTTACTTACCATTTATCACGCATTACGCTTCGAACACTCGAACACCTATACGGATTCTCCTGCACAGTGGCAGATATGTAAATACGGCGTTTACTTACCATTTCTCACACATTAGGGTTCGAACACTCGAACACCTATACCGATTCTCCTGCACAGCGGCAGATATGTAAATACGGCGTTTACTTACCATTTCTCACGCATTAGGGTTCGAACACACGAACACCTATACGGATTCTCCTGCACAGTGTCAGATATGTAAATACGGCGTTTACTTACCATTTCTCACGCTTTGGGGTTCGAATACACGAACACCTATACGTATTCTCCTGCACAGTGGTAGATATGTCAATACGACGTTTACTTACCATTTGTCACGCATTACGGTTCGAACACTCGAACACCTATACGGATTCCCCTGCACAGTGGCAGATATGTAAATACGGCGTTTACTTACCATTTCTCACGCATTAGGGTTCGAACACTCGAACTCCTATACCGATTCTCCTGCATAGTGGCAGATATGTAAATGCGGCGTTTACCTACCATTTCTCACGCATTACGCTTGGAACACACGAACACCTATACGGATTCTCCTGCACAGTGGCAGATATGTAAATACGGCGTTTACTTACCATTTCGCACGCATTACGCTTCGAACACTCGAACACCTACAAGGATTCTCCTGCACAGTGGCAGATATGTAAATACGGCGTTTACTTACCATTTCTCACGCATTAGGGTTCGAACACTCGAACACCTATACCAATTCTCCTGCACAGTGGCAGATATGTAAACGTGGCGTTTACTTACCATTTCTCACGCATTAGGGTTCGAACACTCGAACACCTATACGGATTCTCCTCCACAGTGGCAGATATGTAAATACGGCGTTTAGTTACCATTTCTCACGCATTAGGGTTCGAACACTCGAACACCTACACGGATTCTCCTGCACAGTGGCAGATATGTAAATACGGCGTTTACTTACCATTTCTCATGCATTAGGGTTCGAACACTCGAACACCTATACAGATTCTCCTGCACAGTGGCAGATATGTAAATACGGCGTTTACTTACCATTTATCACGCATTACGCTTCGAACACTCGAACACCTATACGGATTCTCCTGCACAGTGGCCGATATGTAAATACGGCGTTTACTTACCATTTCTCGCGCATTAGGGTTCGAACACTCGAACACCTATACCGATTCTCCTGCACAGCGGCAGATATGTAAATACGGCGTTTACTTACCATTTCTCACGCATTAGGGTTCGAACACACGAACACCTATACGGATTCTCCTGCACAGTGTCAGATATGTAAATACGGCGTTTACTTACCATTTCTCACGCTTTGGGGTTCGAACACACGAACACCTATACGTATTCTCCTGCACAGTGGTAGTTATGTAAATACGACGTTTACTTACCATTTGTCACGCATTACGGTTCGAACACTCGAACACCTATACGGATTCCCCTGCACAGTGGCAGATATGTAAATACGACGATTACTTACCATTTCTCACGCATTAGGGTTCGAACACTCGAACTCCTATACCGATTCTCCTGCACAGTGGTAGATATGTAAATGCGGCGTTTACTTACCATTTCTCACGCATTAGGGTTCGAACACTCGAACACCTATACCGATTCTCCTGCACAGCGGCAGATATGTAAATACGGCGTTTACTTACCATTTCTCACGCATTAGGGTTCGAACACACGAACACCTATACGGATTCTCCTGCACAGTGTCAGATATGTAAATACGGCGTTTACTTACCATTTCTCACGCTTTGGGGTTCGAACACACGAACACCTATACGTATTCTCCTGCACAGTGGTAGATATGTAAATACGACGTTTACTTACCATTTGTCACGCATTACAGTTCGAACACTCGAACACCTATACGGATTCCCCTGCACAGTGGCAGATATGTAAATACGGCGTTTACTTACCATTTCTCACGCATTAGGGTTCGAACACTCGAACACCTATACCGATTCTCCTGCACAGTGGCAGATATGTAAATGCGGCGTTTACTTACCATTTCTCACGCATTACGGTTCGAACACTCGAACACCTATATGGATTCTCCTCCACAGTGGCAGATATGTAAATACGGCGTTTACTTACCATTTCTCACGCATTACGGTTCGAACACTCGAACACCTATACGGATTCTCCTGCACAGTGGCAGATATGTAAATACGGGGTTTAGTTACCATTTCTCACGCATTAGAGTTCGAACACTCGAACAC